>JANHGN010022441.1:0-46351 GCA_024605025.1 Megaceryle maxima | reverse complement strand
ATTTGTAACCATTCATCAGCTCCCCTCTCTGGCTTCTCTTCTCCAGGCCAAACAGCCCCAGGGCTCTCAGCCTTTCCTCACAGGAGAGATGTCCCAGGCCCTTCATCATCTTTGTAGCCTCTGCTGGACTCTCTCCAGTATTTCCCTGTCCCTCTTGAACTGGGGAGCCCAGAACCAAACACAAGACTCCAGACGTGGTCTCACTGGGGCAGAGTAGAGGGGGAGGAGAACCTCCCTGGACCTGCTGGCCTTTAAGCAACATACAGCCATTTTATTTTGGTACAAAATACTTTACGATTTGAGAATCTAATGCCTGATGGGACTTCCAAGCACCAATTTTGCTGGGAGCATAACTCAGGCAAGAGCAACCACTTTTCAGAAGCCCCATCCTCACGTTCCACGCTGCTAGCGCACACAGGAATCCTCTTCTTTAGCGACGGCTTCGTCTTGCCCACGCTGAGATTTAGGAGGTTAAAAATCTTAGCCGTGGAGTTCTACGTTTGAGGAAGGAGAGTTCTGTCTTCGGTGTGGTCAGCTGGAGGTTTCTAACATCCAACATTCCAGGGGACTGTAAGAAAGTGGAATGGGGACCGAATGCAACTGCAGTGCCCCAACAGACAGCGTTTCAAGACACACAGCTGTGATGCTCTCTGCAGCAGCACTAAGCAGAAATAAAAGGCACGGGTAAACACTCATTTTCAGTGGATGTGCCATTAAAAAAAAAAAAATCATTCTTCCCAGGCTGTGGGAACAGTGTGCACGTACAGCTCTCTGCAAAGCTACCTCTGCCTGTTCTGGAGGCACCGCCACGTAACAGGATCACGGGAGAGATGCTACTGAAAATTTGATGCCTGTAGAACTCGAATAATACATAAGCCATGGTGGACAAAAGACAGCACCAAGCAGGCTGCTGTTATCAGCTTCCTCATGTTTCAGCCCTTTTATTTCTTCTGCCTGCCCAAGCTGGAAAAAGCAGATGCTGGGGCAGAGCTCCCCAAGCAGCATTTCACAGAGCAAACCTCACCCTGCAAAGCAGCCGATACATGAGAGGTCCAAAGGCAGCACAAGGGCTGTCATTGTGCTGCTCCCAGCCCACTGAGGTCACCCGGTAAGGTCCTTTGAAAGGCAGCACTTCTCCGTAGCGTGCAAGGAGAAAGAGCCCAGCCCTGAGACAGAGGCTGCTCAGTTTCCTCCAGTTTATAGACAGGAAATCTTTTAGGGAGAATTACAGGGATTGAATTTAGAACATCTTCCTTCCCTCGCTCACCCAAGTGCATCTCTTCTGAATCTTTCTTCTTCTGACATTTAAATACCATAAAATATTGTTAAAAGAAAAAAAAAAGAAGTCACTGCATTGTACAACTTAAAGTCATTAATTTAGTTTTGTGCTAAAAACTTGGTTAAAAAAAAACCCTGCTCGGGCAAATGACACTTGTGGGTGACATCCATTATAGTCACTCTCTGGTCCATACCCATCACACACCACAGAACGTTCCTCGATTCCCTCCACACCCTCAAAGATAAATTTCAGGTCCTCCACGATAACTCTTCGGGTGACTAATCCTTTCAAGCTCCACTTTAAACAATTCTCAGACACGTGCACGCACTTCAGACACGCAGAAAAGCCAGGATTCAACCACAAAAAGTCTCAAGTCTGCCCAAAATCATATATATATATATATCATATATCACTACTTAGCATTTTAGATATTCTGCTTAACTTACCAAGATGGAATAAGCTGCTCCTTAGAGCTTCCTTCCAGCAGAGGCTATAGGACTGTCCTAAGACTTGAGCTGGGGTGTCTTTTTTCTGGTGATGTCTCACGATCCCAGTTCCAAACACGCAAAACCCAACAAGCAGAGATGTCACTTGTGATGTCAAAACCTTTTACAAACTCCACAAACATTCTTTTGGGTTTGTTTTGTTTTGGTTTTTTTTCCCCCTAGAAAGACTCCCTGGTTTTAACAGTAAATAAGCTCAACTTTTTATCTGTGTTCTTCAAAAGCCAGGAAGTTTTTGAAATCACTGAAGAAAGAAAAGATTTTTACAGCCCTGCGTGGAAACACCTGACCATGTATTTCCAGTTCTGAAAAGCTGCAGAGCCCATTTCATAATTCATGCATCAACTACACTCAAAACGTTCGCTCTCAATTACAGACTGACCTTCACCTTCTGCTTTAACCAGTGTAAAATGGAACCTTTTCATCTTCTCAACCTCCCTTTCTCTAAATATTTGCTGGCGTACACGCAAGGCCAGTCAAATCTTCACAAGATGCTTGCCGAGCACTTTACCACGCATCCAAAGGACACAACACAAGCTGATATATTGTGTTGCAGCCTGTTTCTTCCTCCCCATAATGGAGGAGAAAAAAACTTCTCTCCTCTTCCTCCCACCCCCCTGCAGGATAAGGCTGAGAGCTTTAGAAGACACGTTTTAAGTTGGTGTGACATAAATGCTTTACTTGACAATTTCATAAAGGGCTACAAAAAGCATTGAAAACTGGAAATGAAATGTGGAGGAGCTGAGATGTCACATTAGTCTTTCAGCTTCGGGGATTCTATTTTAAATTCTGCCCTAAGACATCAGTAAAAATGCATTTTTCCTCTTTTTTTTTTTTTTATACTTAATTAAATCCATTGTGCAATTTGGTACAATTGACGCTTCTCATCTGCGAGAGATCCCGCGCTGAAGCACTAAGGTGACTACGGTCATGACTACGCAGCAGCTGCAGGAAACTTGCAGAGTGGCTCTGAGAATTCAGAGGTTTAATTACGCACACAACCCCTGTTCCATCAGCCCTACTTAGACAAGTGCCTGGTGACTTGAAAAAAATAAAGTTAATCATGATTTACTCTTTTGGGATGTGTCTTGAAGTCTTCTTAGGAAGCTACCTTCAGCCTAGCACAGGGTAACTAGTGATGCTTCATGGAGAGGGTCGTAACCTCTGCTGGGAGAGCTGGGGGGGTTCAGCCTGGAGAAGAGAAGGCTCTGGGGAGACCTTCAGGACTTTAAGGGGCCTGTCAGAAAGCTGGGGGGTGGTCTTTATCACATAGTGCAGGGATAGGATGAGGGGTAACAGTTTCCAACTGGAAGAGGGCAGATTTTGGTTAGATAGAAAGAAGAAATTCTTTACACTGAGGGTGGTGAGACACTGGCACAGGTTGTCCAGAGAAGCTGTGGATGCCCCCTCCCTGGAAGTGTCCCAGGCCAGGCTGGATGGGGCTTTGAGCAGCCTGCTCTAGTGGGAGGTGTCCCTGCCCGTGGCAGGGGGGTTGTAACAAGATGATCTTTGAGGTCCCTTCCAACCCAAACATTTCTATGACTCTACAATAAGGGGGCTGACCAAACATCCATCCAGATGAGCACTCTGTAATCTCTACCATACACCATTTTTTCAGGCTCTGAAGCATCCACAGGACAATACAGAGCAGTGAACCCCCCCCATGTATAGAACAACATACAGCAAGCAACGCTTGGAGGCGTTTGGCTGGTGTTTGACAGGGCCAAGGCTTGGCTATAGCAGAGCATTTCTTACTTGAGGTGCTGCTGGTGGGCTCTGGCAGCATCCTGCTGGGAGACAAGAGGGAGCCAGGGACTGGAACAACCTGGGACCGGAGACCTTCCTCTGTAGGACTGACCTCTCAAGGTTCCTGTTGCTTTTCCAGGCTGGTGTCTTTTCCCTGAGCTTAGTCACATCTGCAGAAACTGATCAGAAGTCACATAACAGGAATTTAGAAGATATTTTTCATTTTAAGGATTTTTCTTAGAAAGGAAGCAGATTTATACATTAAAGCCAAGAAGTAGCTGAATTCTCCAATATCCCTTCTACAAGATGCTCTGATATCTACAGTTTACCACCCTCGCCCTTTCCTCAGTGATATCAGCATTTCACTAATAAGATAACGAGCCATCTCAGTCCTGCCACATCACTTCTCAAGTAATATTTTAGAAAAATGCCCTGGCTCTTTGCAAAAAAAAAAAAACTAAATTCCAAAACCATGACAAACTCTTCAGCTTGCAGTTAAGAAAGCGTCCAGTTCCCATCAAATCTCCCATCCTGTGCACAGGCCAAAACTCTTAGATTTCCAGGAGTAAAGGTAGGGAAGACTCTTTAGATACTCAAGTAACCAAAATAAACCTTAATTGGAAGCTGTTGCTTGGTTGGTGGTTTTTTGTTTTTTCACTGGGAAGCGGCAGATAATCAATAGAATACAAAATTGTCACTTCTGCAACCATTGTCTGAACGCAGATGGGATGTTGACTGAGCATGGTAACCTCAAAATGATTCCTAATTTATGTGAAGACTGTAAAATGCTGGGCTGGTAATTACCGTTTTCCTTGATGCACACATGCAACTCCAATTAGCCCTAATAGAAGTTATATGTACACATGAAAAAAAAAACCCCAACCAACAAATGTACTCCCATTATAGCTCTTTCCACTCAAAAAGGAATGACTTTTGTGTCCGTAAATGTTTACTGCGCAGCATCGTGAGAAGGTTTAAAGATAAAAACAAATGAACTTTTAGGAATAACAGCTGGAAGTTCATCCAATCATACCTGGAAGAACCCAGCCTGCTGGAGGATCTCACCCTCCTCATTCATCCCAGTGCACTTGATGTGACTCTGCGGAGCTCGGTGACAACTGCTCAGAGACCGAGCGACGGCAGGGGCTGGTGTGGCTCAGATCAATATGGTGTAAGTGCATGAGAGAACTATCAAAATCCCTTGTAAATAAAAAAAAAAAAAACAACCAAAACCCACACAACATGTCCTACTTTCTCCTTTGCTAATGAGAAATGAGCGTTAGAGCTGCACAAGAGAGAAATCCAGCCAGTAATTCCACACGATGTCGAGGGCTCAAGCAAATTCTTAACAGATCTGCTTCTACTGTTCCCAAGTTAAGAGTTTGCATTGATAAAAGTACAGCAAAGTAAGAAACAGTCAAGCTTTTAACAGGAATTCTCCTTCTCAGCAGCACGCCGCCTCTAACGCGAGCGCTCTTCGTTTCTGCTGCTCCACAACCTTGGAAGTAAGGGGCTAGGAAAGCCGAGTGGGAACAGAATTCAGGGGCACTGTAGGAACTGACCTTTCTGATCCAGCACCTGGAATTTGGTTGCCTTATGCTACACTCCTACCCCCCATCATTTATCATCAGCTTTGCTGTCACCACCAAGCACTCCAAAGAGAAAGGCCGGCCCAAAGCTCCCCTTTGCGCGCGGAAGAGCCGCGCTCCCGTGAAAATCACTGCCACTCGTATCCCACACCCGTGGCTGCTTCCTCTGGAATCTGCTGCAAAGCTGGAAGAGCCATTTTTGACAGAACACTCGTTTCTATTCACAAAGATAAATCCTTTATTCAGTAATAATTATCTACAGGCAGATGAACAACAGGAGTCGGGGTAAGAAGTCTTCCAGCAGAAAGTTAACCCAGTGTCACCTTCAATGAGCTTTGCTGTTCTCCAACATCCATTGTCTTACCGTGCAATGTAAGTTTTTACACCTCTGTTCTGAAAAGGAACTCGAACATAGTTTACAACCTCAGCGTTGAGAGCTGTAGGTAACTCCTAAGCCACGTCACAGAAGGGCTGGGAGTAAACTGCTTGTTTAGAGAAGTGATGAGCACTGCAGAAGAGCAGAAGTTACCCAAATTCACAGAGGCTGTGAAAGAGCCCAAAAAATAAAAATAAATCAAATTCTGTGAGAAGCTGTGAGGCTTTTTAAAGGGATGCCATAAACACTGGCTCAGGAGTCAGTGAACTACAGTGAGCTTCGAATGGGAAGCTCTGGAGTCACAGTAAATGAAAACAAAATCAAATGAAAAAGAAAGAGCTGCAAGTTTTACTTTCTGGCAGAGAAGAGAATTGCCAAATACTGTGACTGCTGCTCTGAGACTCACAAGCAAAAGGCAGCACTCAGCATTTTGTTCTTGCATCTCTGACAGAGGCCACGGCAGCAGAGGATCCAGCTCTTACAACTCGTGGGCTATGCAAGGACTTTTTCTGCTTTTACAGGAAGTTTTTCCCCATTTAACTTGGGAAAGTAACGGGGGCAGAAAAACCTTTTTGTTCTTGTCAGCACAGATGCCATTCCCCCCCCCCCCCCTTCTCTTTCTTGTGTGTAGCTGCTACGCTTACAATGGTATTTCTGTAACCCGTGTCTAAGCAGCAGACAGACAAGCACAGAGAGGATTCAGCCCAAGCCACAAACAAGTCAGGAGTGCTTATCCAGCAACTCCACACCACGGGAAGTTTTCAGTCATCTCCAGAGCGTCACCGAAATTCTTTGAAACAAAATTCCTCCGGTTCTGTTTTAAGGAAGTGCCTTTGTCAAGAGTTACCTCCCATCATTCGTGGGACAAAGCTGCAGAGCATTGACTGGCATCCAGAATGGTGGCAGAGATAAGGGATGGCCTTACAGCTGTAGCTAACCTTTTACAGATTCAAACCTTTCTGGTATCTACCACCTGAAAACCGTCCCCAGCCCAACCTACAACACCCAATACTCTTGGAGTACTCGCAAAGTCCATGCCCAGGGATAAAAGGCATCAGTTTTGTACAAACACTCGTTCACCTGAAAACTTCCCTTCACAAACACGACCAAATTTGGCATTAAAGTGGCTTTTGGTGTCACGTATAAAAGGCAATTCTGGCTTCTGTGCTCTCTGCAGGATGTGGAAACCCCACAAGACAGAAAACCGTTCACAGAGGAAAACATCTTGCTCCATCTTTCAGACCAGTGACATTTCTAACACTTGTGCCAACAGCAAAAAAAACCCCAAACCCAACAAAACCCAGCAAAGAAACCTTCAGCACTGAACTATTGCTATTGACAGTCTTTGCACCATTCTCTGCTGCACGCAACAGCAGACAGATTATTTCATCCCAGCAACTAGCTCTTGTGGGGAGGAGTGACACATTGTTTGGTTTTTTATTAGCCACGATACAGGAAAGGGTGATACCTCGTAAAAAGACTTTTTAAATAAACCTTTGAGAACTGTTCCTGGCAGTTCAGAGATAACTGCACCTTTATAGTCAACCTTACTGCTGGAGGAAACTAAAAAACAAAGAGAGACAATTAGTGAAAATAAAAGGAAGATTGTAAGCTGGAATTCTGAATTGCTGCTACATTAACAAGGCTTCACTTTCCTTCTGCACTCCAAGGATGAAAAGAAAAGACCTTGCATTCGATATACCTTAAAAAAAAAAAATGGTTGGGGTTTTTTAAACCCAGGTTGGGTTTGGTTTTTTAACCCATCATTTTAACAGAGAAAACAAAAATGAGTAACTAGCAGCAAAGAGCAAAGGCTTCACTCCCTGAAAAGTTACTGACCCTGTATTTAGTCACAGGGGAGGGTGTAATACAAAAACCCACCAACTAAACACTGCAACTAAATTTCCAGAAGCCCCAAATTCAGTGCTTTGCTAATGGCCACACTGAGAAATCCTGCATCTGATTTACAAATGTAATTATATCAGTGTAATTATACTGACAGAATTCCCTGAGGGGGGGAGGGGGGAGTTACTTTTAAACATCCATAAGAAAGATTTTTATTTTTTAATTCAACATGAAGAATTATAGTTGAATACCTTGATATGATAAATTTCCCTGAAGAATTAAGGGCTAAAAAATATAATCCTGTTGTGGTGGGGTGACCCTGGCTGGATGCCAGGTGCCCACCAGAGCTGCTCCTCAGCTGGACAGGGGAGAGAAACTACAAGGAAAGGTTCGTGGGTTGATTTAAGGACAGGGAGAGATCACTCACCAGTTACTGGCTCCACTTGGGGAAAGTGGTTTAATTTATTAGCAAGCAAATCAGAGTAAAGTAATGAGAAATAAAACCACGTCTTTCCCCCCATCCCTCCCTTCTTCTCGGGCTCAACTTCACTCCTGATTTTTCTCTACCTCCTCCCCTCGAGTGGTGCAGGGGGACAGGGAATGGGGGTTGTGGTCAGTTCATCACACCGTGTCTCTGCCGCTCCTTCCTCCTCACGCTCTTCCCCTGCTCCACCATGGAACCCCTCCCACAGGAGACAGTCCTCCAGCAACTTCCCCAACGTGAGCTCTTCCCGTGGGCTGTAGCTCTTCCTGCACTGTTCCAGCATGGGTCCCTTCTGCAGGCTGTATTGCTTCAGAAGCAGTCTGCTTCAGTGGGGGTCTCCTGCGCGGTCAGAAGTCCTGCCAGCAAACCTGCTTCCACATGGGCTCCTTTCTTCACAGGGCCTGCCAAGAACCTGCTCCAGTGCAGGCTTCCCACAGGGTTACAGCCTCCTTCAGGCATCCACTTGCTCCAGCTTGGGGTCCTCCACGGGCTGCAGGTGGGTCTCTGCTCCACCGTGGACCTCCGCGGGCTGCAGGGGGCCAGCCTGTCTCACCTCACCACAGGCTGCAGGGGAATCTCGGCTCCAGCACCTGAGGCACCTTCTCCCCCTCCTTCTTCACTGACCTTGGTCTCTGCAGGGTTGTTCCTCTCACATATTCTCCCTCCTCTCTCCAGCTGCTGTTGTGCAGCAGTTTCTTCCCCAGAGGCACGGCCACCGTCGCTGATGGGCTCAGACTTGGCCAGCGGTGGGTCCGTCTTGGAGCCGACTGGCATTGGCTCTGTGGGACATGGGGGAAGCTTCTGGCAGCTTCTCACAGAAGCCACCCCACTACCAAAACCTGGGCACACAAACCCAATTGCAGGGGCTGAGGTTTCTTAACACTGAAGACTAGTGAAATGAGATGATTATTGCAACGCTTTCGACACTACCCCGGTCATTTTCTCATACACTAATGACATAATAGTAATTTATGGAAGTCTTTATTGAATCTTAATTGCTCCCTAAGACCACGACTGAAAAAGTGACTGCATTCTGCTTTGACTACTACAGCAGATGTTGAGGATACAAAAATCCTGAACTCGGATTTTTTTCTTTTAAGGGAAACCTTCCGATTCTTCGTATTTACATACAACTTTCTGTATGTTTTCTGTCAAGTCACAATATTCCGTCAATTCCAGGTTCTTGCCAGCTCTTAAAAATACTGCTAAGTTTTCTTTTCAAATAATACCAATACTTTTCCTGATAGTCCAGTACAAAAGGTGTTTTTGAA
The DNA here is from genome assembly GCA_024605025.1 of Megaceryle maxima. Lineage (NCBI taxonomy): Eukaryota > Metazoa > Chordata > Aves > Coraciiformes > Cerylidae > Megaceryle > Megaceryle maxima. Next base: position 37,258 of record JANHGN010022441.1, on the reverse strand, counting down.
GGGTAAGATGGATAATTCTGATATTTAGTTTGCTACTAGGAGCCTCTAATATTTCGTTAGAGGCTTTTCTTATTCTTTACAAGGAGGAACATTTTAAGCCAGAATACCTCTGAAGAATTTAAACTGTATCTTCCTCACGAGCAAACGAGTTCAAATTAACCCAATTACAATGTGACATATTTACCAATCATGAGAAATAATGTAAGTCAAGGACAAATCTGTCTACAATTTAATAATCCACCTCAAGCGACTACCAGGAGAATTTACCGATGCCTAAAAATTGCCATAAATTACACTCTAAGTTGAGAAGTTTAAAGTTTGTGAAAAAGCTCAGCTCTTGCAGATCCCATCGAATATCAGAGATTTCTAAAGATGTAAAAATAGAACTCCTTTGGTTGAAATTATGTCCCTCTGAGAAACTGGAAAACCCCAAAACTGTAAAACCCAGAAAGTTTTTGAACGCCGACTTAAAACCAAGAGCTGCACTCTGTTGTAACTTTGTGCATTTTTAACCTGTTGTAGAAGCCAAATCCTGGCTCGTACTCAGCAGGAACAGTTTCCACAGCCCTTCACGCTATTGGAAATTTCTTCTTCTAGTTTCTTCCTTTCCTCCTCTTTAGACATCCGATTGTTTCTCTCCTCCCAGTCGGGATTGTTCTGGCTGTTCAGTACTTTGCTGCTCTGCGTGTGCCACATCTCGTAATAGAGATTGTTAGGACTTGCAAGGAGGTCGGCGTGTCTACCACGTTCCACAACTTTACCCTGTAAAAGAAGAGGAGTTAAGCCAAGAATTAAGATGACCAGATATTTAGCAAGATAAATGTTGTCAATATGTGTGCCATAGTATAGGTTCCAGTGATCAGTAACGAGGGACAGCGACGAGAGACTGAATACGTGGCGTAGTGAATTGTGTGTTACGCTGCAAGATGAAACACAGAGCTGTGTTCTTCTCAGACAAAGGGGAACGTAGATGGCATTTGTCCATCTGGACAAAATGTAAAGCCCAACACGGGAGGTTTTTATCTAAACTGGAAGAGTTATCTAAAAGAAATTTAAATCTCTGTATGAAGAGCAAGGTGTTAAACTACTAGTGCAAAAGTCACAGGAGTGAACCAAAACAAACATGCCTTTTTCTTTGCTCGATACCAACACACACACTAAGAAGCTCAAAGAAAAGAGCACACGGGGAGGGATTTGTCCTAGGTAAGGAAAACACATTGAAAATCAAACCCTAAAAACAATCAGTGTAAATTGTGCTTTTAGGTGGGTGCTCAGTAACTTGTGTCCTTGCAACTACCATCGTGAAATGGAGCGAGCAGTTCAGTTCATCTGAGCTGTTCTCCAGAGCAGAGATGGCTTCTGGAGTATTGTTGTGGAAAAAAAAGGAAGAGTTGGAGGGCAGAACTCAAATCTGACAGACGGTGAAACAACTCTACTCCTCAGAAAGCCAAGACTCAGCTTTTTACTTTGAGATGCATTTTTACATTCACTGACTTCAAATTAAAATAATGTATTAATTCTCCAGCTATTCTACCTTTTGGGAGCAGACAGCATTATACGGACAACTACATGGATTTTATATTAGTTCTAAATTGTGATCTACAATTAAATCTACCTCCTTGTGACAGCTGCTGATGAACATGCTGGGAAAAAAATTGGGTCTTGTCACTTCTATTACCAGTCGTGCTGGTGGCATCTGAGCAGATACGCACTCCATCAACATAACTGCAGAATTTACTTAAAAACTTTGAAGCGGTTAATTTTGGGAGTTGATTGTAGGAGAGACAGGATTTTGAATTCTAGCTTTTGTTTTTTTTTTTAAAGAACTCTTGAACGATCGTTAAAAAGGTAACTTTGCTGTTCTGCTTCAGAGGATTAAGATGAGTATCATTAACACAGCGTTTTTTTACTCACTCAAGAATTACTCTGACTTTCCCTAAGCCAAGGCGCTGAAACCACGATGCTGTATTTCCACTGCTAAGCAATAACCAGTCACAGGCCTGTTGTCTCATCTCTGCTGCAGAGCCTGATTTATCTGGTGGCTCATTAACCAAGCTGGGGCAACAAGAGGCAACTTTCTGCTGAGCAAGCATGGACCGTGCCTCCCGAAGCAGCCGGGCACTGCAAGTGCTGGGCCACGTTGCCTTACTCATTCACGAGCCTTAGCACAGTCATGTTCAAAGTGAGCACCCTGGTTGCTTTACAGTTGTTGGTTGTGCTTTTGTTTTTAATTTAACAGTTACACTACAACACAAAACGCACTCTTCTCTCAAGCAGGCTGTGAAAACTTGGGTTGAAAACAAAGTGGCAGATTGTCTTGTAAGAGGAAGAAAAAAAACCAACCAAACATGAGATGTTTTAACGTGCAGCTACATAAAGGATACACCTCAGGAAATGATTTTTCAGCAAAAGCTGAAAAAAACAAGCAGTTTGAAACCCAATAAAAACTCCACAGAGCAGCAGGAGGGATTTCTTCCACTGCTTCAATCTGAGATTCACATGAAGCTGAGATGTGTACGGCAAAGACAGTGGTGAAAGGGCTCAGTGCTGGGGCCACTTCTCTGTCGTTTCTCTATCAATGCTCTGGCCGAGGGGATGGAGGCACCCTCAGTAAGTCTGCAGGTGACACCAAGTTGGGCAGGTGCGTTGATCTGCTGGAGGGTGGGAAGGGTCAAAAGTTGCACCAGGGGAGGTTTAGGTTGCGTATAAGGAAAAATTTCTTGTCAAGGTTGGGCCCAGGCTGCCCAGGGCAGGGGTGGTCCCCACGATCCCTGGAGGGGTTTCCAAGCCATGGAGATGTGGTGCTGAGGGACAGGGGTCAGTGGTGCCCTGGCAGTGACTCACAGTTGGATTTAATGATCTTCAAGGTCTCTTCCAACCAAAATGATTCTACGAATGTCACCATTTCGTAAGATTTTGTTCCGATTCCCCATGAGATCATTTAACATACTGCAGGAGTAATTTATTTTCTTTTAGATACGCCTATTTTAGTCACTAAATACACCTATGATCACAAGCACATAAACAGCAACTAAAAAAAATAAATGCAGAAACAAATTTAACATCTGTTATCAGCAGATTAGTAGAGCACTATATTTTCAGCGTTATCAGTTAAGAGTAACTATGAAGTTATAATAAGAACATTTGTTTAGTTTAAATCTATAGCCAGATATGGTAATAGAAAAGAAAATGGACTTTGGATAGAGTGAGTGCAAGGTAAAAGCTGAATAGTGATATTAGTAAATCAGATGTTGAAACTTCCCCCCCCTTAGACACATAGAGAAAGGGAGTAACAACACTTTTCTACAGGTACAATAGAGAATGGTGTTCAGATTTATCACATAATTAGACTGAACAATCCTACAACAGTTTTATCTGCATGAAAACAGAACATGCTGTCCTCTCTCTTCTCACTGAAAGAAAAAAAAACAAACCAAAACAATGGATGGATGTGAAAACCAGACACTCACCAAGTAATGTGAATGAAGCATAAACTGGGGGAACACAGTAGGAATCCTAATCTGACAGCAACGTGTCATAAATCAGATTAAAACCATGCAACATTAAGCCAGTTCTAGAGCATCAAGTGAGATTTATCATAACCCATAGAGCTTGGCGGGCGTCTAATATTACAAAGTGGACACAGAGACTCTAAAACAAAATCTGAAATTATGTGAAAATTAAAACCAACACCGGGTGATGACCTCACCTGATCCAGCACGATGATTTCATCGGCGTCGACTACCGTTGACAACCTGTGAGCAATGAAAACCGACGTCCGGTGCTTCACCATGTCCCTCATGGCACTGAGGATATTCTGCAAAAGAGACAAATTCTTACCCTCTGCCAGGTGGCATAGAGTGAAATAAACTGCTGCCTGGTAATATGCATATTACTGTAAATAAATTAGTTTTGAGAAACATCTCCAGTACTGCCATAGTTTCACCGTAAGAAACGGCCACGAGTATCTCCAGAAGAAACAGAAGAATCCCAAGCGTGAAATAGCTGTGGCTCTGAAAGTCCTCAAACTGGAAAAAAAAAACCCCAAAACCCAACCAACCCAACCTTGTATTCATAGAATACGATTCATACAACAGAAAATATCCCAAGGGACAAAGGAAGAAAGTGTTACTTGATTGCAGGAGAAACTCCCCCACACAGCCAAGTTTCAAAACCAACATAAAGGGCAGTAAAGGCACGTGAAAAATAATAAATCATCATCTTCATCCTTTCCAATCAATGAATGTTAAAGGAAAAAATATTAAAAAATCCCTCCTGATATCATTCCAATGTGGAATAATCCTGGGAATTATCCATCTATCCATCCATCTACCCATCCAAGTAATCCTGGGAATTATCCATCTATCCATCCATCCAAAGAATCCGGGGAATTATCCACCCATCATCTATCCACCCAAGTAATCCTGGGAACTATCCATTCATCCATCCATCCATGGAATCCTGGGAATTGTCCATCCATCATCTATCCATTCAAGGAATCCTAGGAATTGTCCATCTATCTATCCATCCATCCAAGTAATCCTGGGAATTATCCATTCATCCATCCATCCAAGGAATCCTGGGAATTGTCCATCCATCATCTATCCATCCAAGTAATCCTGGGAATTATCCATCTACCCATCTATCCATCCATCCATCCATCCATCCAAGGAATCCTGGGAATTATCCATCTACCCATCTATCCATCCATCCATCCAAGGAATCCTGGGAATTATCCATCCATCCATGTAATCCTGGCAATCATGCCTCCATCCACTGCTTCCTTTGTGAGCAGATTTCCACCCTCCCCAGCTGCATTCAGAGGCAAGCAGCACTAACTGGGAATTTGTGCCCTCCCTACAAGAAGCGAAGCATCCACTTCATTTTCCTGAAAAACACTTGTCTTTGTCAGAAAAGATTTCAATTACCAGCCACACAGTTGTGGAAAGGACTCATGTTCATCTGCTGCCTTCAAAAGTGGAGTTCTGCTGTGAACGAGTCTTGCAATAATAGAGTGAAACAAGAGGGAAAGAGCCCGGGCTGTGTTCAGGAGAACTGTGTGTGATGGACATTGCCGGTCCCGGGAGGGAGCTGTGCTATATTTGAACACTGTACTATATAGTGTACAGTTTCTCCTCTAATTTCCTTCTATCTGGAAAATGAAAGTAATGTAGTGATTACAGGTCAATAAATTCATTCAGTAATCTGCATAAGTGAAGGCAAACAGCTCGAGCCCTGGTCTTTGATGGCATTAGTTTGTGCAATTACCGCTGGCGCCGAGAGTTTAGTGTTCAGGCAAAGGCGTGGTTACAACGCCCGATGCAGTTACTGTGGGAGTGTCACCACATCTACGTCACAACGCTCGGGGGTTTCACAGCACAGACACAAATGCCAACCAGCACCAAAGGTTACACCTCCCTGATTTGCATCTCGGAAAGATGCTGCGCGACAAGCAACGGGTTTTCTGTTCTGCGTCACGTCACCGTCATTCAGAAGCTGTTTGTAATGAATGCTCTGTGTCATCTAAACACCTTGTCAAGTGGGCTGGAAAACTGCAGGATTCCTGGCCACAGGAGGGGTTTGCAACAGTTTCAAGAGATGAACTTTTAATGGTGAATGGGGCCTCAGGAGTGTAAACCAGAAAATACAGCCAGAGACAGAGCTGGTGTCCTTTGCTGTGTCTCAAGGGAGCCACCAGTCTTCTCTGTGCTGGAAAAGGGATCCTGTGTCTAAGCCTTTAATAATAATACCAGGAAAACAGCCAAAAAATACAGAATTCTGAGAGGAAAAGCACAAGGAAAAAGCATCAGAATCAGACACTTCAGTTTTACAAATCTTTTTTTTTTTTTTTTAATCCCAATTTACCTCTTCTGTAATTGAATCTAAAGATGATGTGGCTTCATCATAGAGAAAAATAAGTGGCTCCTTTAACATCGCTCTAGCAATTGCAACTCTCTGCTTTTCTCCTCCTGAATGGGGCAGAGGTGGAGAGGAAAGAAAAGAAAAAGATGAAGTTAGAATTGTGATACTCTAAATTCAGCAGCAGATGTGGCTGTTTTGAGGGTTGGGTTTGTTGGGGTTTTTTTTAATATACATCATAGTTGCTACTGATAAAGGTCTGCACGTGTTACACAAGATATCCTCCAAGTTCCTACTGCCTGGTGGTTTCTGATGTAACCCAGTTTCAGACTAGTTTCCTTCCTTCACTATTCTTATGGCCAACATCAACTCAAGAATAACTTTGGACAACTTTTACAGCCAGGAGAACAGGTGCATTTGAGAACTTCAAAATCTGCTAAACATTTGGTATGCAAAAAAAAAAACCCCAAACCCATTTCATGTTTGTGTGCTTGTCCTCTTTTGTTTTATTCAAGACTTCAGAACATTTCATTTCATATCGTTATATCCTTGTTAATGTTCCACTCCTATCAGGAGAGAACATGCTCTAATAAACCATTTAAAATGCTGATAATAATGCTGCAGTTCAAATTTTAAACTGTCTTGGGCAGAATTCAGCAGCAATTAGAATTGTACAGTTTACTTGGTCTATTTTAATACACTCTCCCTCTCTCTCCCCTTTAAAGGACGTTCAAAACTCAGAGCTTGGCAACATCCACGTTTGAAAGACATACTCTGGTAACAAAAGCCAAGGTCTTTTCTTATATTTGTAGCATATCAACTTGTTTCATGTTCTTCCCCATTCATACTCAGGATAAATAGCACCCAAATATTACACAACTATTCATTTCTTTTCTCAGAACCATAGAATCATTTGGGTTGGAGAAGACCTTTAAGATCACCAAGCCCAACCGTTCCCCCAGCACTGCCAGGGCACCACTGACCCCTGTCCCTCAGCACCACAGCTCCACGGGGGGCTTGGAAACACATCCAAGGATGGTGATTCAACCACTGCAGCCTGTTCCAGTTCCTACCACTGTTCCCACATCCCGGCCCCACGATCAACGCCGTTGTGCTGTTGATTGAGACACCCACCGTGTCAGTGGGTCCTTGGATTTTCCCCTCCCTCATATAAACCAACTGGGTTGCAAAGAAGACCACTTAAATTCACAGAGCTCTCACTCCCCCTCCTTCTACCATAAAATATTATTTACAAAACAAGTCAAGACTTTTACATTTTTTTTATACTACAAGAAGTCTCACTCAAGCTAAAAAAAAAATATTAAACAGATTCCAAAATGAATCTAATATAAATCTTTATAACAACTTTGGGAGCTATTCTACTTAATCAGAAAACTACATAGATTCAAAATAATAGATGCCATGGTTTAACACAGCTACTGAAGGAACTCAACCTCCAATCCATTAAACAACCAAACCATTTCTGGCCGTTGCAACTCTCATTATCAAGGAAATTACTGATCTAACTAAAGGACACGGGACACTGGACATGTCAGCTTCACATTCCAACCCAAAACCACAAACTGGCACCTGTGAGCAGAAGCGCACGGAATAGAATCTCCCAAGAGCTGAGCATGTAACTGCATTTAGGGTCAATTTGATGCACAATTTGAGGAAGCCCAAGATGAGGAGACATCTGTGAGAGATTTAGGCCTTTGATGCTTATCAATGGGGTCCGAAAGACTACGCTGCCTCACTACAACTACCTGAAAGGACATTGTAGAGAGGCTGGTGCTGGTCTCTTCTCACAGGTCATCAGCGCTAGCACAAGAGGGAATGAGTTCAGGCTGCAACAGGGGAGCTTTAGACTGGACATCAGGGAAATTTTTTTCCCAGCAAGAGTAGTCAGCCACTGGAATGGGCTGCCCAGGGAGGTGGTTGGGTCACCATCCCTGGATGTGTTTAAGGGTCATTTAAATGGGGTGTTGGGGGATGAGGTTTAGGGGTGAACTCTGATTCACTCTGGTTAGGGTTAATGGTGGGACTCGATGATCGCAAGGGGCTTTTCCAACCTGAATGACTCTGGGATTCTAACATATCTCAGTGACTCTCAACAGCAAAGCCAAAACACCACCTATCTTTCAGCTGTTAAAAGACTTAAGAACTCCAAATTTGGAAGGTCTGTGCATATACAGAAGCCTATCACATCCTAGTAGCGAGGCACACACACATCAAGTTCCCAATTCTCTTCACAGGCGTTTCACTAACCGAGTACGTTATGAGAAACATCCTTTTTACTTAGATGCATCACTAGATGCTTAGGTATTAACTCATTTAATGGTGTACCCTGAAAAAAATATCCCTTTAAACATCATGCATACTACAGTTGTCTTAAACTGCACATCTTCACATAACTCATTAGCCTTCCTATCATCTTATAATGTAAATTAACTAAAAGCAAGTGCGACCGAGGAACAAACTCCGCACTGAACGCTGAGGTAGCCAAAGAAGAACTCCCTCCCTTCAGAACCTACCTGAGAGCTTGAGCCCTCGCTCCCCGACCTGAGTGTTGTAACCATTGGGCATTCGCAGAATGGCGTCGTGGATCCCTGCCAGCTTTGCCACCGCGTGCACCTCTTCCGGCGTGGCGCCGATGTTGCCGTAGAGCAGATTGTAATAGATGGTGTTATGGAAGAGAACAGCATCCTGTGTTTATGGAAAGATTATTTGAAATGAGAAACCATGAAGAAGAGTTTTAAAAGTATCCCCGATCCACGAAAGAAATCAATACAGAACTAGATTATATTTTTCTACGATGCCTGAAGGTAAAAATATTTGGGGAAATTTCCCCAAAAATGGGATTAATGCATTTTGTGTCCTGAATATCTATGTCATGCATACTTTTACCACTCTGCTAACTCATTATGGGTGGTAATCAACTATAAAGCCAAATCACTTAAAGCTGGAGGCAGTTTCTCAGGAAGAGGCTTAAACGCGTTTCAGAAATTGGCTCTAGATGATGATGCACATAAACCCAGAGAATTTCCTGGGGGAAAAGGAAAAGAAAAAGCAAGCATGGTGACTTTCAATGGAAGCAGACAATACTACTGCGTGAGGATTGGCCTCCACTGAAACACAGCAGCAGAATATTGAGAATTATGAGGAGGAGGAGGAGGAGGAGAGAATGAAACACGGTATATACCTGAGGTACAACTCCTATGGCCTTTCTCAGGCTTTCCAAGCTGATGTCTTGTATGTTCTGTCCAGCAACATAAATATTTCCTTCCTGAGGTTCATAGAAACGAAATAATAATCTCACAATTGTGCTTTTCCTGCAATTGAAAAGAATTGAAGCTAATATTACATCTCTGTTTTGCCATTTGCAATCTCCAAACAGAACCGATGTCACAAACGAAAATAACAGAAAGCGGAACGCAAGAACAAACGCGTTTAGGAAACAAAACTCTGCAGCATCGATTGGCGTACGTAGTCCATTTACCCACCCTGACCCACTACCTCCTACAATGGCCACTTTTTTTCCTGCAGGGACTTCAAAAGACACTCCAGCAAGGACTTTCTGCCCCTCAAGGTATTCAAAATGCACATTATCAAAGGCGATGGCAGCAGTCTGCGGTGTGATCTGAAGGGGTGGAGCCAGCTCTTTGTCCTATTAAAAGAAGAGTTCCACTTTATATGCTGCCCAGAAAGTATCTCAAGCAGTTCAACAAGCTGAACAGTCCATTTCCCAGCTCAGAAAAAGGCAAACAGACACTCCAGCTTGGATATGTTGAAAGCAATTACAATCTGCCTCATGAGCAAAATTGGTTTGTTCCTCCTTCTCCCCAAAGAAGGTAAAAAATTTCTCCTGTGAACACTCTGCTTTGTAACTTCCTTTGCAGTAATAAATTCTGCATTGTTAATTACAAGTGAAAATTCAAGCACAAGGCATGAATACTTAAATAAAGTACATTAAAAAAAAAGAAATAAATATGTCAATCTAAACACAGCTTCCGTGAAGCAACTTTTGCTGTCGCTAAAGGTTCTGCAAGAAAAAAAGCAGCTGCTGTTGCACTAACTGCACTTAAAAGGAGGCAGAACAGCACCCGTACACAACGCCTCTTTCTTTAATAGAAATTAAAGCTGGAAGTTGACAAACAGGGTGAAATGTTGGCACTGCCAGAAAACAGCCCTATGAAATAGCCAGAAACTTTAGGAAAATAAGTTGTTACTTACTTTAATTTTGGTATCTACACTGAGAAGTGTAAACAAGGTATTCATATCTATAAGTGCTTGTCTTGTCTCTCTGTATACTGTTCCCAGGAAGTTTAGGGGAAGAGAAAGCTGGAACAACAATCCATTCACCATTACTAGATCTCCAACAGAAAGGCTGCCTTAAGACAAAATGGATGTGAGAGAATAAGGAGACTTGAAGGGTTGTTTTGTTAGGAAGCACTGAAAGATTTAAAAACAAACAAACAAAAAAAAGAGATAATCAAGTCCAGTTTCTTTTATCCCATTTCTAAATCCAGATGTTTAAATAATAAAACAAAACCTCTGGGCAGCTTAACAGCAAATACACTGACCAAGAGAAAACTGACACACTAAGTAAAGGTAAGTGCTGGGTCAGTTCAGCTGAAACAGTCTCAAAAGATGATTTCAAACTGTATTTCTACCATCCTGCTTAAAGGCTAGTCTAAATTTTCTAGGGGCAGCCATAAACTGCACCTCCTGACCTATCCATTCACAGTGCAACTCTCCCCTGTCCTGACAGCAATTAAAAAGAGCAAAGCAGATGCAAGAAAGACAACATGAGATAAAGGTCTACCCTTCAAACACATCTGGATGCTAATGGTGTTGAAAAGAATCGTTATCTTTGCTCTAATCCCACCTTGCTTTAGCCAAGCCTCATCCCACCACTGCATTTATCTGCTGTATTTGAAGCTTGCACTGTGTCTTCCTAAACGAGCAAGCTTCAGTTTATGTAGTAAATTAGACAAACAGAGATTAAAAAAAAAAAAAAAACAAACCTCTAACATATGAAAACAATTATTTTAATAATGTGACTTTATTAATCTAAGAAAAAATGAAGGACACTGGTAAGAAAACTACTGGGGAGAAAGCACACAGCTATATACACATGGGGGGAAAGCTGTGAATCTTGCCAACGTGGGAAGGAAGAAGGATTAAAAAGGAAGGACCTTTGTAGAAGGTCCACAGTTATTTGTATTTATTTGCCTTTCACAATCCTTCAAAAGCAACTTTCCAAAGTTACATTTTCTTAGGATCTTTCTCTAACTGCTACACTTTTACAATGTTACTAATAAAATGATACCAGTTACTGCTATGTATCTATATAGATACATATATGATGGAATTGATGACGCTCCAAGAAGTGAAACTATGGAAAACTCTCAAGCAAAAAACTCAAACCAAACTATCACATCAACTGTTAAGTTAATTAACACCTCTGTTATGGATGAGTTAAGGTAAAGGAGAGTTATTTTTAGTTTATAGACAGATGAGTTACCTGCAACAATGCCCTGGCTTGCAAGCACCATGATGGCCGTTAAGCCAACGCTGAAGATAGCGCTCTGTCCGAAGTTGAGGAGAGCCAAAGTAGAGGTAGTCTTCAGAGAGGCATTTTCATATATCTTCAAGAATTCATCATAGCGTTGGGCTTCATATTTTTCATTATTGAAATACTACAACAGACACAAAACCAGTAAATGTCACATTCTCAAACATACCAGGCTGTATGTTTAACTGGTTATGAAGCTCGGTATAAACGTGCTACGTGTGCAGATACACGCACAACCCCTCTTCAACAATTCTAACTACTGAAGAGAAAAGAAGATAAAAGATTAGTGTGTGAAGACAAAAACCGTGAGCAAACCCCACCAGGTTCTGGACTGGGAAAGAGATCCTACCACACTCTTAGTCTAGGAACACTGGATGTCTGTCTACCAGAACTTCTACCCAATTAATGTACCCACCAACCAACCACCAGCTGCTATGAGATATTAAGAAGAAGAAGAAAAAAGAAAAAGTTACAGTCTACGTTCTAGAACATCCTTGCTACTGTGACAATGGCAAATTCTCTAGACCGGTACATCTCACACAATGTCTACTTCTGGGTCCTTCTTCACAGGTGACTCCACTGCTTATATCTTTCCAGTTCTAGCTCTCCACTTAAAAGCAGCACAAAATAAGCATGAGCCTGGACAAATCTGAAGCTGTCCACAAGATTATTGGGTTCTATAATACTAGCAGTGGAAGAACCAAGAGAGACCTGCACTTTCACACGAACACTGCAAACCACAACAGGCAACGAAACCAGTGCACGTGGCCATTTGAGAGACCACTATGTCACAGGTTGACCTTCAGAAGACAATTCTGCAAACAAGTGAAGAGAAGCTTCTTCAAGACTCTAAGTTTACATTTTGCACAAAACTGACGGTCAAGATAATCCAGTCATGGAAGAAACTTCTCACTTTTTAATTAGCAAACAGCTATTTTGAAGCCCCACTAACAACTTCCACGCTGCTCTGCTGATATCATGTTGTATCCTTCAAATGAATAACGTTTTAAAAACACACTACTGCTCCAAACACGCAGCCCTACGAAAGATGAATGTTATGATTCACAATCCTTAGGCTGACAGAAGCAAGTCAAAGAGCCTAAGAGTAAAGATTGGTCTTACCTTCACAGTCTCATAATTCAGCAGCGAGTCAATCGCCGCGTTACCCGCATCATTGTCTGCTTTGTTCATCTCTATTCGGAACTTCGTCCTGTCAAACGAAGGATTAACACAGTCAGGAGTTCAGGCTGAGGCAATGCTAGGTACCCCGAGGAATCTGAGGGCATGTCTTACCTCCACTGTGTAATTCCTATCGTGAACGCTGCGTAGGCTCCTAGAGTCCCCAGAGTTACTAATGCAAACTCTGCACCGCATTTGTAATACTAGAGTATTTTAAGAAGAAGAAAAAAAGTCATCATCCTTTTCAAAACTTCATTGTTGGCTCAAAATTATGACAGATTAGCCTCGAGACAAAGACTCTGAAGGTCCCTCCCAACACACTCCTTGCTCTGAACAGCTTAAAACTAAACAGAGGCATAAATTCCAAAGGAAAGCACCAAGAAGGGGCACAGATCAAAAGGTTGGAAGAGATAACCAAGGGCTGGTGCACAACACAATACTGGAAAGTTATTTTTACCATTATACAACGTAAATGTTGCTGGTGTTTGTGCTGTCATCACAAGGAAGTATTTGTTTACAAGCTTTTTGGGTGCATTTTGAAAGAGAGCTGAAGACTGCAGAAGAAGAAGAAATAAACGGCCTTGCAAAACAATTTCTGAAGTGTTTTTTCTCTACTTCAGGGCACATCAGGAAAGAAAAAGCCGCAAGAAAAAAATTAAAGCATCGTGGCAGGTTGGCCAAGAGCCAGCTTGATTTGCAGCTTCCAAAGGTTACAAAATTTAACCCAATAGCAACAAGGGTTTTAATCAAATATGAATGTAACAATAGGAGTTAAATGCTTCCAAAAAGAAGGGGAATAAAGAAAGCAAAGGTCTTGCTTTTCATTTAGTCTAAGCTACGTAATCAACACGTAAGATTTTAGCATATAAATATCCAAAGATCCTGACTTCCAAGACAGAAAAGTGATTTAGAAAAGCAAAGTTTACAATTGAGCTTATTAAGCATAAAACCTGCAAGAAGGAGAAGCTTATTTTCCAAAAGATCATTTTCACTTTTAAGTTCTGAATAAGAAAAAGACCAATATTCAGGAGAGAGCAAATTATTTCCCCCTCCTCTGTCCTCAACGGGCTAAAAAACAACATTCCCAGACATTTCTATTCTGCTTCCTCAGGATTTACCCAGCTATATTTTGACAGTTGTGTGCACAGCTTACTTTTCTGATTTAAGTTTTTTAATGATTCTGAAGGGAAAAAAAATAATAGTTAAAAACTACCCAGGCAAATCCTACCGGCTGAAGACCGGCATTGAACATGAAAATAATTTCAAGGGAGCTGATTTAAAGTAAATAAAAATTATGGAGTGCTGCCCTTCATAGCAGTTGCTTTCACACCCACCCTGTCATTCTATTATTATTATTAATCCTCAGTAGACTTTGGTAAAAATAAATCAATTTATTATTCCTAAGAGACAATTCCAAGCCAGGACTGAACACCACTTACCAGAATTCCACTGACGAGCGCCACTTCAAACATCGTAGGGCCCAGATTAAACACTAAAGCACTAAGAACAAAACTGATGCCTCTTGTTCCTCTGTCGATGGTTTTGGACAGAGCTCCAGTTTGCCTACTTAGATGGAATGCCAAATCCAGGTTATGGAGGTGCAGAAAAACATTCTTTGCAATCCTTCTGATGGAATTTTGAGCTACTTTCCCGAACACTGCATTTCTAGCTTCGTTAAATAACGCTGCCCCAGCTCTTGAGATACCATCTAGGAAAAAAAAAAAAAAACCAAAGATGACAAAGTTTACAAAATGAATATAATTATATTTCCAACTTCCGTTCATGCGTGAAATTACATTAGACTCATTCTTCATATATTTTCAACAATTTTGGTTCAAAGGTAATTTATACTTAATTGGTCGAAACCTTTGTGCTATTTTTCATTTATAAAGCATTGCACACACATTTTAGATCAGTTTCTTTCGCAGTTAGTTATAAGAAAGAGTAGGATTTATAACCAAGGCTCATTTCTGTAAGCACTATTTCATTCTTTTAATTGGAATACCAGAAGCAAGGTCACAGAACATTGGAAACGGGCATCAACGTAGAATTAACTATGAAATCTCAGCATGAAGGGGGGTGGAAGGGACCTCTGGAGATGACCTTGTGCCACCTCCCTGCTCCAGCAGGGTTACCCAGGGTCCCATTGTCCAGGTGGGTTTGGAATCTCTCCAGACAAGGAGACTCCACAACCTCTCTGGGCAGCCTGGGACACCCTCAAACCAAAGAACTTGCTCCTCCTGCTCAGGTGGAACTTCCTGGGTTCCAGTTGGTGCCCACTGCCCCTTATCCTGTCTCTGGGCACCACTGACCAGAGTCTGGCCCCATCCTCTTGCCCTTCAGCTATTGCTCAGCTCCCCTCCCAGGCTGCTCTTCTCCAGCTGAACAGCCCCAGGTCTTTCAGCCTGTCCTGGGCACAGAGATGCTCCCGTCCACTCAGTATCGTTGTAGCCTCTGCTGGACTCTCTCCAGTAGTTCCTCGTGCCTCTTGAACTGGGGAGCCCAGAACTGGACCCAATACTCACGGGGGCAGAGTGGAGGGGGAGGAGAAGCTCCCTTTATCTGCTGGCCACACTCTTCTTCATGCATCCCAAGAGACCACTGGTCTTCTGGGCCACATTAGCACGTGTTGGCTCACAGTGAACTTGTTCTCCACCAGGACTCCCAGGCCCTTCTTTGCAGAGCTGCTTTCCAGCAGGTCACCCCTACCTGTACTGGTGCAGGGGGTTATTCCTCCAAGTGAAGGACCCATTCCTAGCTGCTTAGCAGTGCAAAGCTCAGCAGCTCTGCTATCCCACTCCCTCACCAAAGAACAGTGACACTTGCCAGCAGGTTTGGGAGTACCACTTACAGCCAATGAGAACAGCAGTTGCCACGGTTGCCACTGTATTTGGTGCAGCATCGAGGTTGAGTATGTTTCCAGATACCTGGTTGAGGTTGTCTACTGCATATTTAAACATGAAGGGAACCAATATGTTCATGGCCTAAAAGCATAAAAACACCAATTAGTCCACATGTATCTGTGCAGCACGACTATCCTTCCAAAACTGCTCTACTGTTCAGTTCAGTTCTTAAGGCCTCAGTGCAGGGGAGACACATCTCTCCATTTCAAGCACAAGATTCTCCATCCTATGAAGTCTTTACTCCTGGGACTTCAGGTTTAGTTTGTCTCTCTCACGGGCTCCTTTTAAATATCAATTTCTATGCTGCACAAATCATACACTGCAAAAGCACTTGAACTGAGGCTAAGCACTCGGAAGGGCAAAGGTGAGACCAGGAAAGTAGCAGACGCCGTGTGACGTATACTCACAGTGCCACTAAATGATGTCAGCACTGCAAACTCTCTGCATTTTGTGCTACTGGCAATATTTGGTATGGAAAACTGCTGCTACAAAAGAAACAACTCACCCACGTATTGTTAACACCAAGTCAATTGAGGTCTATTAAACCAAAGCTCTAGTGAAGTCAAAAAAACCCCTTACTACTTTGTCTCTTCTGACTTAAGATGACAAATGATTTTACATGAGAAGAAAGAAAAAAACCAAACCAGATTGGCAAAGATATTTCAGCTCTCTCCACCAAATGTTTTGTGTATCCACTTAGAACTCAATTGTATTTAGAGATGTCTGTCACAGCTGAAAGCCCAGTGAAAAAACTTTTTTAAATGAAAAAAACCACCAAAAAACCAACCAGTAAATTAACTAGATAAAACAAGGTTTCAGAGCAGGAAAGTCTTTCACAGCTTCAGTCCAAATTCAGTCTGGAAAGACAGGCTTTTAGTAATTGTAATAAGCATCCCAGTATCAAATATTCCCAATGTTATAAATTACTGTAAGCAGTGGAAAGCAGGTACAAAAAAAAATGGTGAATTTGTTTTGGTTTTGTTTTGCTTGTTTTAATTCTTTGACTGCTTTTAAACACTGTTTTAGGCAAAAGTTTTAAATGCAAATAAGGAAAGAATCCTTTTTCTCCTCTTCCTTCCTGCGTCTCTCCTATGAAACGCACTAAGCAGAGGGGGAGCAAGAGAGGGGGAGCAAGAGAGGGGGAGCAAGAGAAAAAAAGACAGATAACTATACAGCATAATCTAGACAACTCCAGAAAGGAGAAAGATGAGATCTGAGAACATCTAGGTGAGATTATTACTGGTTGGTTCGTGACTGAAAAAGAAAGAAAACAGCAGAAAGATCAGGTCCTACTCAAAATAAATTGTCCCAAAATTTAGCCAGCGCAAGCCTTAGTTGTTCAGCAACAGCTCCCCTTTTAAGAGATGGGAACTGTGGAAATCTCCATTAAAAAAAAAAAAACAGACAGACTTGGGTTGAGCATTATATGCAGAAAGCCAACAAATACCATCAAAGCAGCACAAGAATAACAGCTGAGAACTTCAGTTATACACAGAGGATGGACAGCACCATTAGGTGCTTAAACCCTGAGTGCAAAGACCCACAAAGAAATAAAGACACGAGAATAGTGATTTTGGATCTTTACACAACTAAAATTCATATCCCCGCCCTCTCCCTTCCCCATTACCATCAAAAAAACTACTTTCCCTTCAGAGAAACTCAGGTTTTGGGTGGCATTTTGGTCTTAATAAAGATGAATATACTACTGTGTGCATTACAGCGATGACCAACGCGACAAAGCCGTGACCAGTGCGACCGCCAACGCGACCGAGCCATGACCTACACGATGACCAACACCACGACCAAGAGCAGGTTTTGGAGAGACTACTCAGGAGAAAAGAAAGAGCATTGTAATGCAGATCATCTTGGTTTGCTGCAGATTCTCACAAATCCCTCTGCGGGGATTTTCCTCTTGAGGAGACTATGCTACTCTACAGGTAGTTTAGAAATAGAACTACAGATATATTTTGAAGTCCATTTAAAGAAGAGAGATTTATTTTTTCAAAGGCAGTTCTCCACTCGTAATTAATTTAACTGCTAACAGTCTACAATTCTGCAGAATGTCTTCTTTTACATCAATAGATTTCTACCCAACAGTGTTTTAAATGAAATTTAAAGCCTGCTCTCAGGTTATAGGTGTTGTGAGTGCTGGAGGATAAAGCCTGAATAAGAACAAGGCAGCACAGGATTGCATTTCATTAGCGATCAAGACACAGTGCTTTCTAGTAATTTAAGAAAAGAAAGTTCACGTTGCAAAGTTTATAGCAAAAGAGATGAGGCCATTATTAGAAACAGACTTTTCGTATTCAATTTATTAAGTCAATGAGATCACGTTAATGGAAACAAAATTTCAGCCTTCTACAGAAACTCAGAGGTCTCTCTTTAGCCTGGATTTGCTGGCACAGAGCACAAAGCTTTACGCAGACCTGGGTACACTACGACAAAACCACTGGGCAAAACAATTGTCTTACCCAACAGATCTCTGGGTTTCCCTCTTCTTCCCAATGCCTGAAAGCTTGATAACAATTCCCACTAAAAAGACCATTTTAATATAAATTTATACATTTTCTAGTAGTAATTTTTAATCACTAGCTTATCCTCGCCTGAATTTATTGGAAAGCAAGTACAGCACCCATGCAGTCATCCCAACTCAACTGCACATTTAACAGCATGTCATGCTGTAAGTGCATCCTGCTTACATGGGTTTAAACATTCTTTTTTTAAATGCCTGCACTTTTTAAAGCTGATAATGCTTAAAAAATCACCTCTATTCTCTTGTGGGACTACATTATTTTACAGGCAAACAGTCTTATCTTTCATTTTGTTCTTCCTGGTATTTCTTGTTTAATAAATATGATTAATTAGTGACAAGTGGAGCCCCAACACGATGAAACTGCTCTACACTGAACTCTTCTTTTGCCAGTATTCAAATGAGGAATGTTGACAAGAAGATGATCTAATTTATCTCTGGACCAATATAAAAGTACATATTCGACAACACCACCTGGGGAAATATAAACAGAAAAATCCACCCCTTTCAGAGGTAAGAGAAATAAAAAATAAAACCAAATTAAAAATACTTTTCACCTGAAACTTCTCAAAAAGCTCACAGTTTCTCCAGGTTTGCTGTCATTATCTAACTCTACCTGAGCCCACGAACACCAAGATCATGCTCGACTGATCAGATGGATGTTATCATCATCTCTGCACTCTGACAAACTTTGCAATACAACACTTGTGTCTTGCCTCCTTAGCCGAACAATTTCTTCTCCTGAACCTCAGAGCACCAGCAGTCAGTTGAAATGCAGATAGTCTGAAAGATTTCTCTAGCTCATGAATAACAAACAGGTGCTTGGTCTGTGACCAAGAGGCCAAAAACCATCGCAGGCTGACAGAGATGACATGAGTTTGTCACATTTATGTGTTTAATCCAACTTCTCAGAAGCCCTAACACTACCTACTTCTTGTGCCACAGAAGAAAAAGGGAAGAAACAAAACAGTAAACCAGCATTTACTACACAACACCCCAGGAGAGAGCACAACAAATGGCAATGTAGAAAAAGAAAAACCAGATATGTAGAACCTGAGGTGCCTAATCTGTGTCTGAGAACAGAGATAATGCCTCATGTACTCCTCTCGTGCGTCTTCCTCTTGCATCTTTCAGATCACACACATCTAGATAGGCTATAAATATTTAAGGTAAAAATATAAAGCTTGTCATAATACAACAAATCTTCCAAGGAAAAAAAAAACAGCCAACCAACAAAAAGACCTTACTAGCCCTAGAGCAGACTCCATCCTGTCAGCTCCCAGTCAGAAAAAGCCACACTAACAGCTCACTTTGAAGGTTAACAATGCTACCAGCAGTTACCTGTAGACAAAAAGGAACCAAAAAAAAAATAAATAAAATAAAATCACACTAATTTGTTCAGTGACAAACAACTGGGCCCCACAGAAGAAGTAAGACAGATCAGAACTGCAGGCTCTTCAGGAGCTGCACACAAACTGGCTTTTGTTTTAAAATTGGATTTTACTGAACTGGAAGATTTAACGAGACAAATTATTTCTCAAGCAGCAGGACAAGGAGGTCTGATCTCCAGCTGTTTTGTGGGTAAATAAGACCAGTCAAACTGGGTGTAAACTCCTGAATTTTTTTTCCCTGTGGCTGAGGATTTCATAACCTAACTCTCCTCTGTGATTCCTCTGGAGTTTTCGTAGAATAAAACTGAAGCCACTCTGCAGCCTGTCTCAGAGAGCCACCGTTTGGAGCTTTTCTTCTAACTGGAAACTTAACGTGCTGAATATAAAGGTATAAAACCTTCACCAAACTCAGAAGAAACCGTAAAAAGAATTTACAAAAATATTTCTTATTGGGGAAGGTGACTATTTATGTGAAACCCCTAAGAACGAGCAGCCTTCAGACAAACCCCATAACAAGGACATAAATCCTTCAGCTGCAGAGAAGTTTGTAGCGAACAAAGAAACCTGGCCAGGACTGCAGGGAGGAGAAAGATACGCCGGCGTTCCTGCGTCGGCTCAACGACACGGCAGAGAAACTTTAACGAACTGCTTGTGTGGTCTGTCAAGTACGTGGTAATTAACCTCACAAGCAGTCAGAACAAAGGGGTCCCAAATGGGATAACGAGGAAACTGCACGGGATTATACGCAGTCCAGGCAAGCTACAGGTAAACTAATTTGGATTTAATTTTCTCTAGGTCAAAGTGACCTTTTGTTTGCTCTGGAAGAGAAGCAGATGTTCAGGGCTCAAAGATACAACAGACTTACTATAGCTGTAACAAAGTCCTGCACCTCAGTCACGATGTAATAACTACATGCATCCTTAGCAAAAGTTAGTGAAGTCTAATTTAACAATATTTACTCCACAAAGGAAGAGAGGGCATAGCTCAGGTCATGGGGGGGGGTAACTTGTTAAGTTGCAGTTATTCAAAAATGCTTGAGTTCTACCACAGCTTTATGACAGAACCAGAATGAACCAAAGAACACTAGCAAAAAAAAAAAAAATTAAAAAAATAGCTACAACATGTTTGTGAAATCTTTCACCCCTGCCAGTTATAATATATATTCTGTAGAGAGCTTGCTGTGTGTTTTCCCAGTAAACCCTTGTTTCCAAAACAAATGTTCTAACAAAACACTTCTGCTTTACCAGGCATCTCCTAAAACCTAGGCAGAGCACAGCAGGTTTTCTGCTCTGCTTCTGGGAATCTACTCTGGACATCAGGGCTTCCAGGCTGCCCTGTACAGAATCTGAAGTAGGAAATTTAAGGGGACACTTAAGAGAGATCCAAACATCCAGTTACTTTCCCAAACAGCAATGAAGTGTCTGATTTTCTGACGGGGAAAGATCTCTCTCTCCCAGCAGAAATATAATAGCTCTGTATTATACCTAATACAGAGCTATTTGCAAGAGTCAGGCACCCTGGCCATCAATTTTGTTTTCATTACACCCCAGAAAGCTGCTTGAAACATTAAGAGATTTCCTAAAAGCAAGAAACAATGCTGCCACATGCAGTATTAGATTCTGGATTCACATTCTCCATCATATTTAAATAACCCTACAAATTAGGGGAAAAAAGCAGAAGAGAAAAAGGAAAACCAGAACAACTTCAAATTTATTTCAACATTGCTTTCAGATTATTATTAACATTACTAAGAAGAGGCTTTAGAAACAAAGCGAGTTGGAAGAATTTTCATATCTATCTGGTATATGGGGTATTCTTAAACACACAGCAGAAAACCTCCACGAACCAAGCATATAATCAGATAAATATTATCATGAGGGCAGCTGCAGGGTGTAGAGGGCAAAAATGCTCCCAGCATCTGTATTTTGAGCAGATAATCTCCCAGAGAGTTTTTAAGAGTAATCAAAAGCATTGCTGGGTATTTCACACAGGAAGGAAGGAAGTTGACTTGCACAGACATGCCATCTTCTGCATGTTGCCACCTGCACTATCAGCAACGTCCTGAACAGCAGCACAGACCAAAATATCTCCTGTAGACAGTACCAGCCAGCACCTGATAGACTGCTCACGAGAAAGAGCTGTACACCAAAGGACTGGCCTTTCCTCCTCAGCTCAAATAAACAAGCACCATTTCTCCTCCAAGCACTCTTCCTTGAACACTTACAGACCTGCAGTGTGTTTCTTCTCTCTTTTTGTAACACAGAAATGGTACTGAACAAGACTAAGTTGCTAGTGCAATTTGAAGTGCTAAACTGCTTGCTAAGTAGTGCCCACTTTCACTTATCCCAGCAAAACACTAATATTAGTTTTATGTCAGGTAAAAACTGCCATAGTTAGAAGCAACTTGCTTGAGCCATAGGCCTCAATGACATTTACAGAATTGAATGACAATATTTTGGAATCAAATCTCCTCTCTGAATTTGCACAAATCTTCTGCGTGCCTATTTCTTTCTAAGGAGAAATAAAGACAAATTTTGTTGCAGGCAAGAGCGTAAGAGATCCTTTCACACAATGAAATAAAGGTAAGAGCAACCTTCCATTTCATACCATCAAAAGACTACAGGAAAAAATCATCTGAATGAAAACATGGTTCAGTATTAAAAAAAAAAAAAAGTTATATAGCTTCTTTTATATTAGGACACCAGAGGAGTCCCTGAAGTAACAGAAATTCCACTGCCATCTCACAGAGAAATGCTAAGAAAAGAACTGGAGCTCAAACCCCCTCTTCCACAGCACAGCAAGAGTTGGGAGTAGACACAAGCACACTGCTCGAGTTCAGAGCTGAGAACGGGCAAAGAAATCCCTGTTTGACAGATACAGGACCACAAAAGAAGAGATCTGTAGGCAACTGTAAGTCACATTTCCCATAATTTACAAGGTAAATGATTAACGGGCGATGGAAAATCCTGGACTAACTAATCTGAGCAATGGAAATAAAAGTTCTGGTCATCATCATCATCATCTCTCTAATCACAAACACGCGTATCACATCCATAAACACCCTGTTAAAAAATTCAAGCTACTACATATTACTTATCTACTACTACTATTATTAGTAGATACAATTATATATATAATAATGCAATATTAGTTTATTACTAATAACATTATATACTTCTCATACAGGAAACAGACATCTTAAGATCATAAAACCCCTTAAATAATAATATAAAAGAAAATTATTCCTGGTACAAACTGCAGATGAACAGTAACTCTCACGGTACAACAAAGCATCCGTTCTTACCTTTGCACTGGCTAAAAACCCCAGAGATATGGCCACTCTGGCTCGTAGGTCTGGTCTGTCCTTGGGCCACACATAAGACAACATTGCTCTGATTATTTTTTTGGCATCTATCTCTTTCAGCTGTTGGAAAGAACAAAGAAAGGCAGCACATTACAAAGAGATAAAATAACAGCATAAAGCAGAATTAATTTGATACATTTGGAGCACTTCTGCATTTTACTTGATAGGCAACAGACACTTGGCAATGCTTGAGACCAGGGCTTCATATTAGAATTTCAAGTTGTAGGTTTTTAGCTTTATATCCGTGGCACTCTGGTGAAACAGATGGATTGCTCTTAATTCCCATGTCCTCAAGAGCGTGAGTACAGCCCGCTGTAAACAGAACGTGGAGAAAGCCACCAGAGCTGAAATACTGCACAGGACAAATAAACTGACCCTTCTTTTCCAGCTTCTCAAGAGCTCTGGACAAAATGCAAGGGCTTAGGATTTCTTCTTTGGAAGCTGTTTTAACACAGCTTAGAAGCAGTGGGAGCAAACCACAAAGAATAAAAGAAATTAATAAAGTAAGAAAGCGAGAAGGAAGTTTGGAAGCTCTACAGTAAACACAAGCAGTTGGGAGAACATCCAGTGAGTCACAAGAAAGTGTTTTAAAATACTTTTTTTTTTTTTTTCTCCATATATAATTATTATACAAACTCAAATCTCTGAAACTGGACACTTAACACTGCTAGATAAATTGAGTTGAATATAAATATCCATCCAGATTATTTGGTTGCATTGCTACAAGCTTAAGCATTTCCAACAGTCACTTTCACAGCACCTTGGTCATCTTAAAAGCTTTGCAGAGAAGTGAGAAATACTCTTTTCTGCCTGTGTCTTTTAGGACGTGTTTTCTGGAGCCCACAGGGTAGTTTTTCAGTGAGTGTCCAGTGAAGTTTGAACTACCAGCAAGAAACATTTCTGGAAGCTGAGTTAAGGCCACTAATGTCACCACTTTATTTAACAGAATGGCCCCTGAAGGTGGGTAATCAGGCTTCAGGAGGCAGAAGGAGGACACGGCCACACCAGTGATGTCAACAGGAGATGGATGTGGCCACACCAGTGATGTCAACTTTCAATCAATTTTTCAAATAGGTTCTCCAAATTTCAAATTTTGCTCTAAACAAGATCACAATTCAGCCACCGGGTCTTCTAGAGAAATATTAGGGGGTTTTTTTGTTTGTTTGGATGGTTTTTTTGGGAATGGGGAGATGGTTTTTCATTTTTTTTTCTTTTTTCTTTTTAATTATTTTTAATTTTTTGGTGGTTGCATTGTTTACAGAAGTACAGTTTATTTGACAGATGGATAAATGTCTGTATCAACTTACCCTTGAGACATATTCTGCTCAACTCCCAAGCTAAATATATTATCTGAAGCCTAAACCATGCAAGCCAATAGAGAACATTAGCACAGGGCCGCTATCAACAACTCATTTTTCTGCATTTGCTGCCTTGGGGTTAACTCAAAAGACACGAGGGTTATCTACAGCTGAAGGAAGGGCAGCAAGTTGCAGCTAATCTCTCTATTTCAGGCAGTATTTTGTAGTCGGGAGGAGGGGAAAACAAAAAGTTAGTTGACACCTTTTAAAGATGACTTTTCATTAAAGAAAGGGGGAGTTTTACAACGTGTTTTAATGTTTCCCTCACTAGATTGTGTTCTTTAAATGCCCCCTCCTTGAATTTGAGGATAAAACAAATTAGAATAGAAATTCTCTCTTAAGGTCGAGTGTGAATGAACAAGAAAGGAGAGTTCTGGCACAAGGTAAGATTGCTGAGGCAGCCAGGGAAGCCAATCCTATCAATGTAAGCTTTTAAAAGCACCAAAAAAAAAAAATCACCTCAATGTTTCTAGTCATAACTTCAGAGAAAACCAAAGGGTAAGAGATATCGCACTGACCGCTGTTGACAAAATGTATTGGAGCACTACACACTATAAACACATTTCAAATGACTTTTAAAAGATGGATCTATGGAAGATTTGAGGCAAAGAGAGTTAAAGAAGGTAAAAAAAAAAAGAGGTTGCAGTTGTAATTAGATGTTGCTATTGGCTAGTTGGACTTTGCCCAGAAAAGCTGTTAAACAGAAGGAAATACATTGGCTGCAAATGAGGAATCTATTCCCATTCCTTCGTGGCTCTGAACAGTGACAGAAGTAAATGCATTCAGAAAAAAAAGAAAAAGAAGTCAGAAGGCAGCCAGTCATTTGCCAAAGGCCCTGCAAAGGAACAAGAAAAAAAAAAAATATCAAAGGAGATGCAAAACGCACACATATTACATCAAAGTTTACCATGAAATAAATGTTACTGTTGTACAGAAACACGAGTTGAAAATGGTTTAAATATGCAAGTGGCAAGATTAAGAATTAAAATGAGCAATCTGTTTAATGGACTCAGGCCCTTTTCTGATTCTCCGTGGTATAGAAAAAGGTTAAGAGATGCATTTATTTTACCTCCTTTTAAGTGCCAGTAATGTTTTATATTTTCTTCCAAGGCTTATTTTTACTGAAATGGAAAGAAAAGTATTATAGATCTAATCCAGCAGGGAGTAAAGCAGAAAAGCCTTTTCTTCTTTTTTTGAATGCAGCACGTTTTTAAAACACACTGCCAAATACTGAAGACTATTTGCAAAGGAAAGAGCATTGAACACCTTCACATCTTCCTGTGTGTGCATGTGTCCCATCTCAACCTTTTAACATAGCTAAGGAGGGAAAAAAAAAACCAAAACAAACCTCATTCCTCCTCACAACCTCCAGGATTACTGAGTATTGCAAAGCATTCACTGGGCTGGCCCTGTGACTTTCTGGATAAAGCCTGTGCCAGGATGATGACCTATCAGAAGCATGATGGAAGAAAATGGTAGTTTGACTGGCATTTAAGCTGTCACTGCTGATGAAGAAAAAAAAAATGGACCCCATTCTGGCTCCCTGTGTAGACACTCACAAAGCAGTCTCAATTCTCTGTGCTCCACCAGCACAAGCTGTCTGAGGAGGTGGTTTTCCACACCACTAACAGTTTGCCTCCTCCCCTGCTTTTTCCTCTCTGCAGCACTCAATTGCACAGTCCCAGCCCTGAGCTCATGCAAGACCTCAGTGAACTGATCCGGTTTGTGAACGTGGCAGAACAGACTATACCAATTGTTGCAGGGTTTTGTCTCAGTAGAGAGAGTCAAATAAACCTACAAATTCAGTAGGAGTAGGATCAGAAAAAGCCTGGCTGAGAACAGAAGTGAGGCGTGCTTTTACAGCAGGAGGCATTTAGATTTGTTTCATTCCCCAGACTGCTGCGAGTGAAGGGAAGGCTGTTCCCACCCTTTGGGCACATTATTTTTCAGCTACATCACTTCTCACTCGCTCCTATACGGTTTCTTACGTAGCCAAACAGCAAGGTGAGGAAGGAAGAAGGATTGGTTTTTTTCACGTGTTTCACCAGCTTAAATAAATGTCAAACTAGGGCCTGAATTTGCCTTCCAAACTTTAGGGGAAAAAGTACTTAGTCTTCTGTCTTTGCACTACCCATCCCTCCACGGAAGGCAAGCAATGACTAGCAAACTAAATAGCAACCGAGTGAAACGGTGGTAGGGGAAGGCTAATTATCAGGGCTCCATCCTGACTGTCAGTCTTTCCACAGGTAATATATGTCTGCTTAGCAAGATGTCAGGCAACATGGTTTTTATTCCTGTCTTTTCTGTCTACAAAAAGACTTAACACACCAAAAAAACCCTGAAGGTAGTAAACCCCTTTTCAGTTTCAGTGTTCAGAACAGCAGCCACTGCTGCAAGTAAAAATTATTTTGTAAAAAAAATAAAAAGTCAGATTCAGAAGCTTCTGTCCTGGTTACTTGTGAGATGAAGGTAATGTGCCCTTCATACTCTGTGTTCATCCTTAGTATACAATCCTGTATCCACTGCAGCAGCTACAAAAGGGGCAATTTAACACATCAGTCCCAAAGTCAGTTTCCAGAATGAACAGGCAGGTTTGTCAAAAACAATTCTGCAAGAGAAAATGGTGTAACAGAGCTGACACGTCTGCCACCTGCCCTTTTCCTTAAAGCATAATCCTAGGGGGGGAAAAAAAAAACTCTCCCGAGGTAAATTGGGTGCCAGTACTTTGATGTACCAAATACAAGGGCCCGTTTACAGAAGGGCAAGAACTCGTAACATCAGATTTCCTTCCCTTCATTTTGGCTGAGAACCTTTTGGCTTTTGCACCCAACATTGCTCTTTGTTTTTTCCACTCTTCATGCATTTTGCCTCATCTACAGCGAGTTCTTGCTGCTTTCCCCCAGATGGTCCTTAACAGCTGATGTTTGTTGAGTTAGACAACAGCTTTTACTGACAATGTCCTCTATGAACTACGGTGTAACTCCGTTTCTTGGAATAAGAAAGTCCAGGGGTTGGCTTATACAGGAACAGCCACAAGTAATGGGCAAATGGAGAATGGCACTGGAATATTGACACTGCCCAGCAGACTGAATAAAAATAACAAAACAAAAGAAACTGGCATTAAGATTTCTGGCTAACGTATTTCTACCAACTTTTCACCTTAAGGAACATCCACCATTCCTTAACATTACTAGTGTGTTGGTAAATAGAACCTTCCATTTCCTTTCTGACCAAAGAAAACCCTGAAATTTAGGTTTTTGCATGATGTCAAACTGCAAAGTAGTAACTCCAAAGAAAATCTGTGATGATTAAACATGTAATACCCATAATGATTAAACAGACTCGTCCCAGAAGTCGCCCATCATATTCAAAGAGGTTCAGTTGAAAAATGAGTATCAGGATTTGAGCATTGCAGGAAATAGCTTCTTAAAGAAAGAATAAAGAACCCTTTGTGATATTTTTGAAGATAGGTCAGTTGGGAAGCCGAGTCTGGGAAATGGATTTGCAACTGAACCATACAAGGGTGAGTCAGTTCTACGTATAGACAAACAAAAATCTTTTCCAGGGAGTTGTGAAAAATGAAGTTATAACAGGAAACACTCAGCTGATCAACAAACCCAGGCAAACAGAAATTCTGGTAGGAAAAAAAAGAAACCATAAGAACAACTAATTAAAGTGACAACACAGGGGAAAATACCCTCCTCCCATTTACAGAAGAAATTCCTTGACATATCTAATCAGGATAAACATGGAGAAGGTTAGTCTGCTAGCTTTAAACTCTGTTTTGCCTAGGAAATCTTTGAAAGAGCCTATACCTGTTGCAAAAATGGTCTTAAACTTAGTCTGAAGTTGACATTACATGCAGAGCCAGTAGCACTAGTGACTGAAGGTGTCTGGTTATTCTGTGTCCCCTGGGCCTTACGCAGAGAAGAGCACAGATGGTTGATGAAACAAACTGGATATACTTTAGGTTATGAAATTCCCTCTTATTACCAAAGCAGAAATTTTGGAAGCATCTCTCCTGACTTCTGCCCATAGCATAAACGTGTTTGGATTCAACAAAGGGACAACTCTCAGATTAAAATTTAAAGGGAAATTCCCAGGTTTAACTCTTCAGATTCTTTACAAATGAGGTCATAGGAAAGACATTGTCTGAAGAGTTAAGTGTGAGCAAGCCAGCCCTGAAAGACCCAGATGCTGCACTGAAATTTCAGTTTCTCATCAACATAGTCTTCACTAGCTTTAGGAAGATCCCACCCAAGCTTGAACAAGTTATGATGACCACACAGAATCATTCTGCAGACACACAAAGCATCAGAACTCAGCCTGCCCAGAAGTGAGAGATGGGAAGTCACAAACTCAAGAGCTTTTATTTTTGCAATTTTAATCAGGCAAAGTTTATATTGTGTTGTTTTAAGCAAAAGCTCACCCAATTTTCTAGCTGTAATCATTTGGTCTAATAAAAGATACTGCTCCTCCTTACATACCTATCATAATTTTTTTAACATGTGCTTCCTGAATATAAATACAATCAAAATAGAGCAGATGTATTAACATTAAATCCAAGCAAATATAGATGCAGTTTAATTACTTCTCTTCCCTCTTCAAGTCCAATTTTACCAACTGATGCACTGACTCGAATCCACAAGGTGACTTCTGCTATCCTGAATGTCAAGTCAAGGGGAAATATCAGTCACAAACAAGAATAACAAACCACACTCAATGACAATGAAACATGCTTTCCATGAAAGAAAAACCCCATCTAACATAACATAGGCCAATCTGAAAGGAGTAGGTGACTAAAATTGTATTTTAAATACAGTTGGGGTCTTCATTTTTTTTTGGGGGGGGGGGGGGGGGGGTTTTTGTTTTGGTTTTTTTGGGGCAGCTGTTGGTTTTTTTTAAAAAGCAATAGTGGTTGGAAATTTTTTTTTTTTTTTTACCCTTTTCTTTGGATCTGTGTGAAGGCCTCCACCTGCATGACCATGCCAGCACATTCTCTTTTCTATCAGTCTCCACCTCGGGAGGATCTGCATGAAAACAGAAAGTCAATTTACAAGAACCTCAGGAAACGTGCACATAAAAACCAACAGAAAGAAGAACTATTAGTCTGGATTCCCTCCCTTATTCTCCAACTGTATCAGCTTGGTTAAAAAAATATTCTCTCTCTTGGTTAAAAGATATTATCTCTCTCTAAATATCTTGCCTTGCTTACGAAAACAATAGTAAGGAACTATAGCAAGATAGGAAAGAGCATGTTCCAAGCAGCCAGGAGGTAAAGGTAACAAAGCCTTAAATTTATTGGAGTTAAAAGGACACCTAAAAAATGAAGAAACACCTAAAGACACCTAAAGTACACCTAAAGAACATAGAAAAGAAACTGAAGTTTCAGAGGATAACTGTACTTAGGCACATCAATATACAAAGGGGAACACACTTAAGCAATAATACTCTTCCCATGTACTTAAAGAGTATCTTTGCTTGGGGGCAAAAGAAATAGATAAATTTGCTTCACGCTTCTCTTTCCTATCAGGATGAGAACAGCCTCACAGTGCCACACAACATGTACCAGTTAAACCAGTCCAGAGCCCCTGCTGCAATCCACGTACAGGCGCCGTTAAGAAAAGAACCAGCTTTTTAAAAAACAAACCCTCACTTCTCTTTGCCTGTGGCCAAGATTCCAAGCTGAATAAATACAGAGAAAAATTCTGAATTTATTAATGCATGTAGATGTAGTAAAAAATAACTCACTAGCACTACGTGTTTCTCTGAGTTCAATTTCAAAGTGCCTGCCACAAATAATGGACTTGTTAAAGCTTGTCAAAAAGAGTCTGAGTTTTGTTTAAGTGATTTGCTACACATTGACAATTTCCAGGCTCGAATTATGTAAAAGCTCTTTAGGAATCTCATTTTATAGCTATATGGTTTGATAGCAGACCTCAGCATTTCCCTAGACGAAAATTTTGCTTTTCATATCTTAAAGAAAAACATCAGAATACACAATCTAAGTAGATTTCAGGCTTTTAAGTCTCAATGACCCCCAAAAGATTTTAGCTGCTTAAGTCAGTTCTATCAATGCTTTTTTGTTTTTTTAAATACTAAAAAAACAAAAAACAAAAACAAAACAAAAAAAAAACCAACCCAAGACAAATACATTTCCCAGCTTTATTCAAAGAATGTTACTTCAAAATGGATCAGAAATACTCCATGAACAGTAAAAAAATGCATCTTCCTTATGTTTACATCAGTGTTAATTCAAGCAGACCTCATCAGAATAAAGGTTTGATGTCCTGGCATTCAGAATGAAGAGAATACATTTCCCAGTTCTGGATATTCCACAATCTAAGCAGAATTTTGAGGTAATAAAGACCTACATACTCAAGGAAAACTCAGAGCTTTCTATGCATTGGTATTTTCTATGCCTGACCAACATGAATCTAACTATCAAGACACAAACCCTACATTTTTGAGAACTCTTATTTGTAAATTACTACATTATCATTAGTTTCTAGACATCCAAAAAGACTTCTGGAAGAGAGCACAACAATCTGAAGCTTCTAAGCAAAGTTTATCTCCTTTTCTAGAGGCAGAAACATCACTTGTCATTTAACTTGTGGTAGTTCAAAGCTGTAAATAGTGAAATTTATTAAAAAAACCAAACAGCAGACTACACTGAAAGATGCTCTAAAGGCTTGAATTGAAGTAGGAAGAGAACCAATTTATACCTACCTCTGAAGCCTCTAATAATGGCCTTGAATAATCTCCCCCCAGACTCTGCCATGATCTTTGCTTGCAGATTGGTGGAATCTACAGAATAAAAGAGAGGAAAAAAAAAAAAAAAGAAAAAAGTGAAAATGGAGTGATGCAGAATATGCACTTCACATTCAGAGGGTATTCACCTAGTGTTTGTGAACAAGGATAACACGAAAACAAGGCAGATGGCTTTGTTTTGTAACAACTGACCACAAAAAAAAACAACAACAAAAAAAAGGAAACTGGTGGGGAGCAGCTGTAAAGGAAATTACATTCAACCATTAAAAATGCTAAATGACAACGACCCTTTCCCCTCCCTGAAGCCCCACTCCCATCAGACTTTGTTTCTTTTGTACCATGAAAGCCCAAAGTTTTCCCTTTCCTCTCTTTTTAATTTTCTCCCAGGTTGTCTTTTGCCTTTCTTCAAATATCCTTTTGTTCTGTTTTTCATTAGGAATTGTTATGCTTATAGGTTCTGCCATTTCCAATTGCTCCTATTTCTCACAGACCACAAGCCTAATCAAAGCTACAGTTCTTGACTGGGAAGCACTGGGACTATCAGAAAGCAGGCAAATTTGGGTAGGCAGGACACAAGATACCAAATTTTCACATATCAATCAATGCTTTTCTAATAGATACATTAGGTATAATATAGATATATAAATTCTAATATACCTCTAGGCACCAACTGTAGCACGCTTTATATGTTACATCAAAACCAATTAATTTTTCCTAAGAGGTTCAAAGGGTCACTCATTTCCTGGCCTAGCTGGCAGTGCTTCCTCAGTGGCAAAACAGGGACCTCTCTTCTAGTCAGCAATGATGGTGCCACATCATCTTTGACACAGGCAATACTAAGTCTCTGACTGCCCTGTTGCAGTATTACCCATACACCTCACGCTACCACAGAACAAAATATTGAGGGAGAGAACTGCTCATCAGCCCAAGGCAAAGGACAAATGTCAAAAAGGAAACAAAATAAATTCATTTGATCATAAAAAAAAGGTTAATTTTACTCTTGACAAACAGCAGCACCATCATAGATTTTATATCTTGCTTTAAACACTATTTTGCTCTGGTCCTAAACCACCATAAAAACAACCAACTGAATTACAACTTTAAAAAATGAAGATTATTCCCCCACAAGTCACCACATGGGACCTGCTTATTTTAAACATGTCCGTTAGATGACATTACATACAGAGAAAGTGTAAACATTACCCTTACACATTTTGCACTCAGAAGAGCTAACTGAGTGCCTGGGTTACAAGGAGCTGCACTTCATTGTAGATACACCCATAACTTTACAGTATCACATCAGCACAGAGAATTCCACCTAAATTAATGAACACTCCATATGAAAAATGACAATTTCACAAATAGGGAATAGAATAGAAAAAGAAAAGGTCTTCAAGATACCTCAGCACACCCCACGTTACTGCAAATTAACGTAATCATTACAAAAGCACAGTTACTTTTTGGATAAAAGTTCCTGCCAACATGCAAGAGGAGGAGTAAGCGTGCCTAGCAGTACCCACGACGGTGGCACCCAGGAATTGTCTAGAATTCAACACCAAATGAACCTGTGCCACCAAAACAAAAGGCAGCAGTGTTCTCTAATTCAGCATTACAACTCCACCCACTTCACCAGCCAGAAGTCTGGATTAAACCATCACAATTTAGAATCGAGAGCAGAGAGACGATCCAGAGCCTGACAGCACCACGTCCTACATTCACACCAACACTGAGTTCCTGTCTCCTGTAGCCTCGAGTGCAGTCAGTAGATTGAAACCCTCTCAGCATCTTTACAGCAGCATTTATGCTTCTTTAAACACATGATGCTGATAAGAGTCTGTTAAGACACCACACCAAAGAGAAGTTTAGGGGCTGGTGAACCACTGCTCACAACTACCCCTTTGGCTTCTCTTAAGACAGTACCTCTCCCAGGCAGCACCATTCTCTCCTGCTTGGCCTTGCAAGGGAAAAAGAAAATCTTGAATACCATTTAGAACTGAGATTCAGGTGTTTAATTCTGAA
This sequence comes from Megaceryle maxima, assembly GCA_024605025.1. NCBI lineage: Eukaryota > Metazoa > Chordata > Aves > Coraciiformes > Cerylidae > Megaceryle > Megaceryle maxima. Next base: position 4,306 of record JANHGN010022441.1, on the reverse strand, counting down.
TGAATTTTGTGTACTCCCAGGAATCTACAACAAAAAACTGATGCTCCAGCTACTGGAAAGAAGCTAATTACTGTATTCTAGAGTGTTTTCATAGAAAAAAAAAAAGAAAAAAAAAAAGGAAAAAAAAAACAAATGGGAAAGAACAGAGGAAGATGAGAGAAAAGGTGAAAATATGCTGGTATAACTAGAGACTAAACTGTCACCAACAAGAGAAACTTAACTGGAGTTGCATTTAACAATGGCCAACGTGCCCCGTACCCAGAGCAAACAAAACCAAGGTTAACAAAAATGAGTTTCCCCTGTAACATCTTACTACCAAACCCTCACATTTGGCTTGTTTTGTTAAAACACATCTCAGTGGCAGAAGGGAAAACCCACACAGCATGACAGTGAGCACCCCAATGTACACCCAGCACCCTCTACTACAGGAGTGCTGCTTACCCAGTGCCCTCCCATAGTCCTCGAGTGACTTTCAGATCAAGTTCCCATCCTTCCATCTGCTCTACTTCATTTTATATATATATATATCTTTCCTCACAATAATTTTCAGTATTATTAGATGTCCATGTTTATTAGAAGGGGATTCAGCAATGCACGCAGACAGATGAAATAACATCTGAACAGTAAACATGAATATAATTTACAGAACAGACCAAGCTTATGGTTAAATATATAAAAAAAGGCAAAATATAAATAAATGAAACAAAAATACCTGAAACTTCTCTCACAACCACTTCAAGAACAAGCAGTATTATTAAATTATGCAGAACAACACATTCCTTATCACATTATGTGGCAGGTGGAAGGGTAAGATAATGCAAAGGTGGAAAAAAAGAACATCTCTTCTGTATTTTACCATTACAATATTTTAAAAAGCCTTGCTTTTTACAACTGCCAAAGTCCTCTCTGAAAGAAGACCCTCTGCATAGTTTTTGACTTATACAGACTCCTAGGAAAATAATTATCCTTTTATATATATATATATATCTCATTATTAAGTTAAATGCTGTTGGACCTTTTTAGTCAAACGCTGGCTTCCTTACATTTAAGTTTTAGACGGAATAGAATTTGCCATTGCTTTTATTCTGGATGCAGGTAAACTGCTCTACAGAAAAAAAAACAAAAAACCCCCAAGCAAACAAACAAAAAGACAAACCCCAAACCCTAAGCTTCCTAGAAAAAAAAATTGTCTTTGGCTACTTTTCAAAGTTTACCAAGCAGGCCCCATCCAACGTGCCCATTCTCTCTCTGACTACTCAGCAGAGATCCCAAATTCCAAACACAGGTTTTAACATGACAAACCTCTGCCTACTCCAACAGCAGGAAGGTGAAATGAAGGAGCTATGTTGACAAAAAAAACAACAAACTGATCTCACTATCAAGAAACGGAGTCTGATCACAGTTCCACAATATTTACATGTTTTTCCCCTTCCACAAATTTAGCTATTTTCCTCCTCAGGATGCAAATGTTACACATCATCTTACTCAGAAAAGCAAGACTCTAATCAAAACTAATGAAAAATATAAGTGTGAGTGAAGAAAGACATGAATCTGTAATGCAACAGCACCCAAACAACTCTACTATATTTGAATCTCGTTGTGCTAAGTGCCATAGAAAAAAATATATTATTGTATTATAATACAATTAAGCTTCCAGTTAATTGTAAGCTTAACAAAAAGCTTATAACAGACATGAAACAATGAACACAGGTGGATTGACTACTGCATGGACGCAAAGCAGAGTAAAGGATGACAGGCAAGTGTCTGAAATCATCTTTTCCAGTAAAGAATGGTTAGTAACTTTGCTTTTACAGTCCTATTTCACCACAGCTTTTTCCTTCTGTTAATCACATTTTCTCTCACGTATTAAGGTCTGGCTCTGCCATTTACTGCTCTGAGCTGTAAGAGGCACAACTCCTGGCCGACACAGCGATGCTGTCACAACCCTCTGTGGTCATAGAGTTGATTTTACTCATAGAAATAATTCTAGCACAGAAGTGAGAAGCACCGTGCTGCTGGTACAACCACATGACATCAGGTGCACCCTCCCTCCCAGGAAGGGCCCTGCTATTTAGAAACACCTAGGGGAAGAGATGCCATTAAAAGCAACTATTTGGATTTCAGAAGTGGTTGGGTCCTGCCACTCTCCCATCCCATGTGAGATCAAGAGGCTGAATCATGGATATTCAACAAGCTAGTGCAAAATCTAACCCATATTTGATACCAAGAGTATAGCAGTAAAGGTAATATAAGAGCTTTTCCCACCCACTAATGTATATATATATACACACACCGTGTCACCACACAGTAGCCTGAAGCTTTCACAAGAGCACGTGCTAGAGAGAGCACTACTTTCATTAAACCTTCTTCCCAGCTGACCAAAGCCCGCAGCTTAGGACCACGGCAAACAAGCTTCCACTGGAGAAACACATTTGGTTTTGCATTAAAACTATTTTTCAGTATGTAGAAAAGACTTCAGAATAAGCCCACTACAAAATTCCCAGGCCTCATTAGTGCATAAAAACATAGTTTCTGCTGTTCCGTTATTTTGCTAAAATTGGATGCACATATTTGCTTCCCAGATGTTTTTAAACGTTGAATTTATAAAATTCTAATGCATAAAAAAGGTCTGGTGTGCAAAAAAAGTCTGGAGTGTAAAAATCAGTAGCCAGTCCCTCCAACATACAACCTGCTGAAGTGCCTGGCCAACTCCTGACAGACACTTCTGCTGATGCAAGCACAGTATTTCTTGAACTAGATGAAAAATCAGAAGAAAAAAGGAAATTCAAATTGCAGGACGGTGCATTTTCCTCTGTCAGCAAATTTAATGACACGTTAACAATAATAAAAAATAATCACCTCAACTAGTCCCAAAGTTTTGAAGGACATTATAACCAAAAATTCCAGCACACTGTGAGCCTCCTGCTAGAGAACAGGCAACTAAATCTGCACAATACACTTACATAAAATACATTGCCTATTTGTCACAATGTGGCATAAAGTTTTTATTAACAAAATATAAGATCATTCAATGAATTTTATCAGAGCTTGATGCAAGAGTTAGAGAATGACATAATTAACCACTTCCTAGCATAGAAATGTCCAGAAACTAACAGCGAAGAGATGAATACATATATATATATATACACACACATACTACAAACACAGCCTTAGCTTTCTACTTTAGAAAATCCAGTGCAAATCAACAATTAGCAACATGTGGCAATTAAAACTTAGCAGCAAGGATGGGAGTTTCTCACATGAAAGCAAAAACACTCGAGGAAAACAGGTTTATAACTAAGACTTCTATACATCACCTTGGTAATGCTGTTTATACACTAACATCTGAACTGAGCTTCCAACATCACGGGACAGTACTGAGTACCCAGTTCAGTGTATTCAGATAGACAGGAAAAATATCTGATCTGCAGCCACTTTAACCTTCAGCTTTTTGCTTCAAAACTAAAACCCTCAAAAATTTACTACTTCAGTCGTGCTTATCTCATGTAAGTACCACGAACTTAGTCCATGACAAAATTCTGCCTGTCAGGGACAACTAATCAAGGCAGGTGACAAGGAACTGCAAGTCACAAAGAGCGGTACTTGGGAAGAAAAAGGTTATGATTGAACAGAAATAAGCTGAGAGTTTACAGAAACTCCCATCAGTCTTTAGGATATGCTCCTTCATTCTCTCGCTTTGAAAAACATGTATGAATTATTGAAAGCTGGACTCAATTCGAGATAACGTACTCAATTCTTCACTTGTGACACACACACACAAAAAAATCACTCACTGGAACATGTTACAGCCTCCCACTGCTGAAAGAATTCCAGTTCCACTTTCCTTTCTCTATGTAACGCAAAACTAGCTGTCTGCATAAGTCATTCTCTATACAAATGTTTAGCACCTCTCCGAAGGCATTTTGATCTTTAATGCTTGCCTTCAAAAAGAGAAGCCAGCGCTGAACGGCACCCGGACAGCCTGACCGCAACCACAACGGCGGGAGGGTTCTCCCTGAAGTTGTCTGGGCCCAAACTTGCCCGAGACTTTATCGGTCACGACCAAACCGCTCTCCACCCACCTACGATGCAAAGCCCCGCGCTGGACATGTGGAAATGCCCCCCCCTTTCTCCTCCAGCCCCCCTGCCAGGGGCTCCCCCGCCGGACCGGCCTCCGGGAGGGAGGCGGCAGCCTCACCCCCCCCCCCCCCCCCCCCCCCCCCCCCCGGCGCGCCCGCGCGCGACCCAGGCAGCCCCCCCCCGCGCGCCGCCGCGGCGGCCCCCGCGCCGCGCGCGCCCCCCGCCC
>JANHGN010022440.1:152340-164786 GCA_024605025.1 Megaceryle maxima | reverse complement strand
TACTTTTGCTAATTATAGTTTCATTGGCTTTTTCTTTACTGTTTTTACAGAAATAATCTTTTGACAGCAGTTTTAGTAACCCAGACTGGACCAAACTTGAATTTGCAGGTTGAAACACAGAGTAATAAGTAACCTTGAGATATTTACAAATGTCACAAAACCTAAAAGTCAAAGGAGACAGAATATGAAATATAAACCAAACCTTTTAGCCACTGATGGTGACTTTAAAATGTTTCAGGTTTTGGACAGTTGGTTTGATATATGTTCAACAGCCACATATTTGTGAAATTCAAAAGGTCCAACTACTGAAAACCTGTCCTTTCTACCCCTGAAAGTACATCTAATTATGTTGTATTGTGCAGATGGTTATCTTTTAAGGTGCGAAGGCCCAAATGAGCCTGATATACATAAATACTGCTATAAAAAATGAAGCCAAAGAGAGGTGGAAGAAGTGCAACACACTGCTTTTTCCAAAATCCTGGCCTCATATTTTGTACGATAAACAAATACGACTGCTATACTGACAATTAGGCTTAAATGTTAGCTCCCTTTTTTCAGTGTTACAGTAGGTACAGAAAAGAGTATTTTGATGCTAGAAAGTTTGATAGAAAGGAAATGTTGAGCTGTGACATCAAAGATGGCATTTTCATTGTTACCAAAACCTTCCCTATAATGTCCCTGAGCTATGCATGGCACCCTGAATAGACAGAGTAACAGAAAGGAAGAGATATCTTTAAAAGTCTGATGTGGTTTTGAGTTTGGTTTAAAAAAAAAAAAAAAAAAAAAAAAGGATTTCCCATAAAAAGCTGTTCATGTTTACGCCAAGTTTAAATTCTTCTCATGTTTTCAGTGCTATTCATAAAGTGTCACATGTATTTTTTTAAGGGTAACCATTTCACAGAACAAAACAGTACAAAAATAAATAAATAAATAAATCATTGCATTTAAGACCTGATATCAGACATAAAGTTATGTCATGACTAAATGTTTTTAATGTCTTCATTAACAGTTTAGACTCATTTACTCTTTATAATTGGTGCAAGATTTTTGAAATCCCCATATCATGTAGAAATCATCAGTCATACACTGAAACCCTCCAAACCACAAACCATCATTTGGGAATTGATGGTGTATGATGTAGTCCTTGACACAGAGATGTGACAGAGGTATGACAGAGCTGAGTACCCCTCACCCTCAACAGTTGCATTTTAACCACAAAGCATTCGCCAGTCAGTTTTAGTTTGTGAGAGAGGAAGCACTGTTTCAGGGAATTGCTGGTTCACATTGTGTCTGATGGGGAAGAATAAATTTGGAAAGCAGAGAGTCCATTGGTCAAAGTCATTAAGAAACTCCTTATGTAGCAGACCACTAGAAGATTTTGCTTATTATCTGGTAACCAGCTGATGTTATGTCTCCCTTTACACATAAATAGACTGAGCCTCTGTTTAAAAAGGGGAAAGAATGGTGGGAAAAAAGGGCCATTTGGAATCTTAACATAAGGCAAGACTTCTCTTTCGCACCACATGTACTTCCTGCTATGGGAATGAAGAGAAAATAAAACAACCAAGACCAGATGCAGCTCTTGACTTATCCTATGCAATCCTTGTGACAGGTGGTTTATATAGTTGTAAGGAATGTTTCTTTCTGAAATTTAACAATTGTTTCCATGACACTGATGTCTATTGAACTGTGTTTATATTTATTACACAGTGGAATGGTTATCCTGTTTACACATTGGTAGCCTTCAGATGGATTGAAATTTTATATAAATGCTCTTCCTTCACAAGCTGGGTATGAAAGGGACAGGAATGAGGGAATGAGCAATGTTATTGAGGTGTTTTATATCCTTCAGGAAAACATATAAAAAATGATTTAGGCTCCAGTATTGGTCACAAAATATATGTGCAGACTTTAAAATAAAACCACAAATAAACAGAGATTCCAAAATAGAAATCATAAGTTCTTTCTTTACTGGTCTTTCTTTCTAGTGCATTCTTTGAAATAAGTGATAACAGATGTGGTCCTAAAACTCTGTGAAAACTGTTCTCTTGGCTTGGCAGGGCTGTGACATTGTCCTTCAGCTGTAACACCTTGGAGGGGGAGATGTTGGGGGAAGTTGTGAAGTCAGGAGGAGTTCAGAGCTTCAGAGAGAGGGTAGCATTACACAACGCTTCATCAGCTGTTCAGACAGAGGGATATGACAGCAGAACATTATCCAAGGAACAAGTCACCAGAAGGAATATTGCAATTACACCTCTTTGATCAGTAGAATGGCTGGCCAGGACAAATATTTAGGCTAGCAAAACCTGAAGGATTATTTCTAGAGAATCATTTTGAGGGTAAAATGGCAGTCTGGCCATGACACCTACCTCTATGAAGTGCTGATTGCAGGAGAGGATGCATGGCATAGAAATGGCACTGAGATCTGGCAGGTTGGTCTTCAGCTCTAGTACTTAAATGTAGACCAAGTGTTCAAGCTTTTAAATTGCATGCTGGTATAAGGCTTCGCTTTAAAAAGGACACCAGCCTTGTATCTTATTCCTAACCTAATACACCATATATTACATTCATTCTTCCTTTGGATTTAAACTGAACCTTAGGGATGGTACTGGTCTTTAAGTTATTGGCAGAGATGAAATTTCGAAATATTTGTTAACACCTGACTCCCACAGCTAAAAGTTATTTTAGAAATACGGCCCTCAGACTGTATGAGCTTATATAAACTTTTTTTTTTTCCTTTTCCCCTGTGAAAGATGGCTTAGAAGTCACAGCTGGCACATTAGAAAAAAGAAATACAGTAAAATGAATAAAATATACTCTCATTCACTATTTCCTAGAGGCTCCTTGGTTGTTAATTGAAACTTTTGTCTACTTTATTGAACAATAAAAGTGACAGAAACTACTCTCAGGTGTCCTTCAGTATTAAAAAGAGGATAAAGGGTTCCTAGCAAAGGTGACAGAAATTAATGTGGTGAGCCCAGCTATCAAACATTTTGATATGTGAATTGCCTGATATTTCTATAATGCCTTCTTATGATTGGAAATGTTATCGCTTCTATTGAATCAATAGAAAATGTTAAAGCTCCGTGGAACCCCAATTACAAAATAAAGCTAGAAGGTTAACATCTGGGACCAGCAGAGATAGAAACAATTTCTATTGTCATACCTTTCTGACAAGTAAATGTCAGAAACATAACACCTTCCGCCAGGCTCAGTACAGAGCACATGTAAAAGAGTGATTGCAAGGCAGTCTCAAGTCAAATCACCTGTCATCTCAGCTTTGACATGGAATTACTTTTGGTTTATGCATCTATTAACCTTGAACTATCAGCATTTGTTTTAATGTTCTGGTCTGAAGTGACCTAAATGTACTTCTTTAATGCACTTACTGCTGTAGCTAAAAGGGGGAAAGAACGGGAAGGGAAAAGAAAAGAAAAAAGAAAAAAAACCCAAAACCAACCAACCAACTAACCAACCAACCAAACAAACAAAACCCCCCAAAAAACCACTAAAAAAACCCACCAACTATTAAGAAGCACTGGTTGAATCTGGCTGTGCTTTCTGTGGCATGCCCGTGAATGCAGCAGCCCATTTTCCAGCTCTCATCTGAGGGTAGAAATCTCAGGGACTCACCTTGCAGAATAAGTGGGACAACCAAGGGGTGTCAGTAGCATCTCAAAAACACTTCTGGGCTACAATGTGATGCTGTAAATCCCTTTTTTTTTCCTCACATGAGGGATTGAGGGGAGGAAGAATGAAGGCTAGAAAATGCAAGCCATTCCAGCAGTTGCAAGACAACTGGAGCTCTCAGCGCTAACAGGTGTGATGATGTTTGAGACATCACATCACTATGAAATACATTATGTCTGAAAAACAGCAGGTCTGTCCCAAATTCTCAATTCAGATAACAATACAGATATTTTGGGGGTGTTCTCCAACCAGAACAGACAACAGCAGTGAAATGCTAGCTGGATATTAGAGTGTGAGACTTTTAAAGGTTATGCTAGAAGATATTTTGAGAGAGATTATCCCCAGCTTCCAGCACCATAAAGCAAATCAGAATACATATTTAAAGGAAATGAAATTACCAATGCCAAACATTCCAGAGGAAAGAAGGGAAAGCCTTTTCATTTGTAAATTTTGCGCTGTCTCCCAGCTTAATTTCTCTGCAGTACAGAGAAAGAAGGGTGTGCTTGAGCCACCACCTGAATAAGTTATGACCAGGTTTCTCAGGTGATTAGAAGCATTTATTTCTTAAGAAAACATATGATTCTTTCCATTGGAAAATGTAGCTTTTTGATCCTGAACTTCATCTGTACACATTGCAGCTTCTAGGCATGTTTAAGTTATTCTTAAAGCCATTATTGCGACAGTGCTTGGGCACCTTATACAGTTTACTACGGTAATCTTTAAACAATTATTCTTAGAGGAACAGGGATGTTTTGGTATCTAGATATAATTCGGAGTTCTAACCTAGATAGGAAGGGCCAAATATTTGTACAGATTAAATATATGGTGAAGCGTGTAGGAGTTTTCTAAAACATCAAAGTATTTTTTAATGTTAATTTCAAACGACCATTCCTCTGATGTCCTACCAGAGAATTGCACATTAAAATATTGTATTATTTTTATTTAAACTACCACCTTCTTCCCCATCTAGGAAGGTTTTTACTGCTTTCAAATACCACCAGGACCATTTCCCATTACAAATCATTGCACATCATTTGGGGGGAATCTGCAGTGTGTCCCATATATGTGGCATTCTGGAGTTAAAATTATGCTTGGCAGAACCTCTTCACTTTCTTGTCTTTGTGTCCTCTAAGGGGAAAAAAAAAATAATAATTTAAAAAAATATTTTGGACACCCACATCCTAATCAGCTGGAGACAATAACAAACATGAATGTTAGCCAGAGACATAATTCAGGTTCCCAATTATCTAATTACATATTAGCCAAAGAATATTGTTGGCTTATTTTCATTATTTCAGGGTTATCTTAATGAATTCAATAAATTTGTGCATATATTTAAGGATTCATAGACACCGTTTGGCCAACAAAAAACATGGTAATATGTACAGCTTGTTTGCTACAGTTTGACACCCTCATATAAGTGTAATTAATTGCTGTTAAGATTTCAGAACTCAGTCCAACTCCAGTGGATAATTTTCATGTAGATTTCCTTGTCTTCCAAAGATATAATCAAGGACCATATATATTCCTTTATTTAAGGTACACGTCTTCTGGAGAACCCCATCACTGTGGCATACATGGAGTGGAAACTCACTTATTCTGGAATAATACAGCCTGTAATATACAACATACTTGGAAATCCAGCATATTGATGCATTGGTCTCTCTTCAATCCCATTGAGCTATTCTGGCATATACACAGTGTAAAAGATTGAAGAATCAGGCCATTAATATAGTCGCAGTTGTAATTGCATTTTTAATTCATACAATGCTCCAAAATGTGAAGTTAACAGCTTGTTATGTAGGTGTACATTAATAAGCACAATGGGGGTTCATAACAGAGCTTAGAGGTGCTAATGCAGTATGAATTAATGAATTATTAATTACCATTAATTAAAAATGCAGCAAAATACTACCCAACAATGACTGACAAAGTCTCAGCAGTCTCTCTGTCACACCTGACTTGTGGCAATTCCTAGGGCTTTTGAATAGTCTGAGGGAGTAAAGTTTGGTTTGGGGAGAAGGAAGAGGTAAGATGTGGAAACTCAGTCCCTTCAGAAGAGAATGAGTTATTGAAATAGGACAGAAGTAGAAGAAAATATAGAAAGACAAAGTCACTGTGAAAACTCCAACAGGGAAAAGCCCAGATGGCCTATGGAAATGATAAAATTAAGTCTTAAATTGATGGTGATACTAAACTTGGGACTTGATTATCCTGACAGATGTGCATGCGACTCCCATTGACTTCAATAGGAGGTGTGCGTGTGTAGCTGATGGGGAAACCAGACCTTAGAACCACTGAACTGTGTTCAGATAAAGAGAGTAAATGTGAGGAATGAAAATCTCTAGGCAGAAATGATGACTTCAACTCTATTCAACATCCCATGGCTGAAAAATGTCAGTAAGTAAGATGCTATCACACAGAAAATGAAATATTTTCTAAAATTAAAATAGAGGAAGTCAGTTACCTGGTGAAAAGCTATAGAAATCCCAGAAAGAATCAGTTACCTCCTCCAGCTTTCCACCCTTCTCCTCCCACAGAGGAGGCAGGTTTGCCAAGGTAAATTTGATTCAGTTAAGCTGGTGCAAGTGTGAGTAATTGAATAAACAATAGTGATTTCACACCAGTTTGCACCAGCTTTTTATTTTGTGGATCCAGCTTGAGGGGTGTAAAGATCTGATCTGAGATAATTACCTAAAATGACTAAAAAAGGTCTTATCTGAAAACATGAACAATAGTTCTATGATTGAAAGGATGTGAATGTTATAGCAACTTTAAGGGCTATTAAGCCAGTTCCTATGTGAATCTGTAGTGTGAATTGTATAACATTTGGAATGTGTTGATGATAAAGGGATTCATAAAAGTTGTTATGCTGATTTTATGTTGATGGATGTTAGAATATAAGGTGAATTATTAACCACAGGAAGGTGAGACTAATGTTTAAGTGCTGTGATATATGTGTAATTGAAAGCAATTTCTTCTATAGAACAAGGAGATTGTGGGCATAAGTGAAACAAACTTTGAATAAAATACAGGTGAACTGGAATCTGTTGGGTGTTCAGAGACAGGAAACAAAGGGAAAATAAACTTGCCTGAAAAACAAATATTACTACTAGAAATAAATAATTTGCATTTATATAGAAACTTCTATTCAGAAAAAGCCCAAAGCAAGTTACCCACTTGCTAAAGCTTTTATAAATAATGCCGTATATATAGAAACGCATACATAATATCTTTTTGTAGGGATCATATGCCTTTCTTGCAGAAATGTTTTCAGTCATATAGCACTCCAATAAGACCAGTACAAAACTTATTTACATCCTAAGGGTGTGAACGGAAGAAGTCAGAGGTTAATCTACTTTGACTTCATATGGCTGAAGTAAAGAGCACAACTTTGCTAAAAAGAGCCTGGTAAGTAGAGACTGATATGGGCTGTTTCTTTGAAACCAGTGGCAACACTGGTATTCATTCTCTCACATAAAAGACTCACAATTTGGCACTAAAACAGCATGCCTGAGGTAGCACAGAGAGTCAACAGTAATCACCAGAAGGATATGCAAGGGTTCTGCTTTTCAGCCTTCTGTGTGTCTACAGAAAATCATGCACCTAATTTTCTGTTCTTTCACAGTAATGATCCTGATTGGTAGCACCAAGGACTTATATTTGAAGAAGAGCAACTGAGGCTGTTTTAGCCATGGACAGAAGGAGTATTTCAGTCAGCTAAAGAGCAGCAATACATTTTTAGTCCTGCTGAATAAATAATGGTGTTGCAGCAATATTTTAATCAGTAAGAATTTGAAATGACTGGCTTAATCATATCTCACTGTAACCATCATGAATTAATGTCAGTAAATACTTTGAATATCATAATGCATTCTGTATCAAAATACATGGAGCTACTTTAAATTCCAAATATCTATGAAACTTAAACAGAACCTAAACAAAAAGTGAATGGAGTTACAGTCATAGAATCATAAAATCATAAAATGGTAGAGGTTGGAAGAGACCTCTGGAGATCATTGAGTCCAAAGAGCCCACCAGAGCAGGATCACCCAGGGCAGGCCATACAGGAACTGATCTAGGCAGGTTTTGAAAGTCTCTAGAGAAGGAGACTCCACAACCAATCTGGGCAGCCTGTTCCAGTGCTCTGTCACTCTCACAGCAAAGCTTTTCCTCGTGTTGTGGTGGAACTTTCTGTGTTTCACCTTGCTACCATTACCTCTCATCCTATCACAGGGCACAACTGAAAAAAGACTGGCCCCTTCTACTTGACATCCACCCATCAGATATTTGTAAACATATAGAAACATAGAAACACAGAAATGTCTGGGTTGGAAGGGACCCCCCTTCTGAGAGCAGGGACATCCTCAGCGAGAGCACGTTGCTTAGAACTCTGTCAAGCCCCACCTTGAATGTCTCCAGGGATGGGGCCTCAACCACCTCCCTGGGCAACCTGTTCCAGTGCTCTACCACTTTCATGATAAAGAACTTCCTCCTTTTTTCTAATCTAAATCTACCCCTTTCTAATTTTAAACCATTACCCGTTGTCCTTTCACTCCAAGCCTTTGTAAACAGGCCCTCTCCAGTCTTTTAATAGCTCCCTTCAGGTACTGGAAGGTGGCTATTACATCTCCCTGGAGCCTTTTCTTCTTCAGGCTGAACAATCCCAGCTCTCTCAGCCTGTCCTCATAGGAGAGGTGTTCCAGCCCCCTGATCATCTTCATGGCCCCCTTCTGGACCTGCTCCATCAGGTCCATGTCCTTCTTGTTCTGAGGGCTCCAGAGCTGGACACAGCATTCCAGGTGAGGTCTCACCAGAGCAGAGTAGAGTGGTAGAATCCCCTCTCTCGATCTACTGGCCACACTTCTTTTGATGCAGCCTGGGATGTGATTGGCCTTTCATGCTGCAAGCACACACTGGCTGCTCATGTCCAGCTTCTCATCCACCACCACCTCCAAGTCCTTTTCTGCAGGGCTGCTCTCTATCACCTCATCCCCCAGCCTGTATTGATAGTGGGGATTGTTCCGACCCATGTGTAGGACCCTGCACTTGCTCTTATTGAACCTCCTGAGCCGGGGCTCACCTCACCAGCTTGTCCAGGTCCCTCTGGATGACATCCCATCCCTCTGGTATATCTAGAGCATCACTCAGCATGGTATCTTCTGCTTCTTTACTGATGGTGCCCTCGATCCTGCTATCTATGTCATTAATAAAAATGTTAAACAAGACAGAACCCTGAGGGACACTACTTGTCACTGCTTTCCATCTGGACTTTGAGCCATTGACCACTATCCTCTGGATGTGGCCATCCAGCCAATTCCTTATCCACTGAATGGTCCACCCATCAAATCCATATCTCTCCAACTTGGTGAGTAGGATGTTGTGGAGCACCATGTCAAAGGACTTGCAGGTAGATAAAGTCCTGTCAAAGTCCAGGTAGATAAGCATTAATAAGATCCCCTCTCAGTCTTCTCCAGGCTAAATAGCCCCAAGTCTCTCAGTGTTTCCTCATAAGAGAGATGTTCCAGTCCCCTCATCATCTTTGTAGCTCTCCGTTGGACTCTTTCTAGTATTTTCCTGTCCTCTTGAACTGGGGAGACCAGAACTGGACATAATACTGCAGACGTGATTAGCTAAGTGATTTAGATAAGGCTCTGACCTGAAACCTGCATGTATAATGTTAGTATTAATGCATTTTTTACTGAAGATTAAATATCCATCCTTGAATCATTATATTCACTATATGCCACCATTTAGTGTGGGTGATTTTACTAAAATTTAAGATCCAGGTGATGTGTTTATGCTTAATCCTAGCATGGAAAACATTTCAGCTAGAACACATATCAATAGAATGTGGGCAAAAATAGCCCAAATAAACCATTAATTTGATCTAAAAGGGCAGAGGAAAAAACTTCGAAAGATAAGTGATTAAAAAAAACCCTCTTATTTAAGTGATTCAGTAATAAAGTGAGTGACCTCTTCATTTCAGTTAGAAAAGGCTTTTAATGCTGTTACATGCTTTTAACAGTTATTTGAAATAAAATTATCCAAGAAGCATGAAAACATTTATAATAGATTAAAGTGGTGGCTTAGTGGTAGGACGAGTCAGACAGGAAACATTTCACCTCTGTTGTTCTAGATCCTGTTCATGATTAGTCAGAATAAGATGCAAATTTAGCTACTGGATTTTTTTCTAGACACTAAGCTTTCATTTTAAATTTTTGTCCAAACCAAGAGAGATGTATTTTTTCAACTGTTGTGAATAAAAGTTGTTGTTTTTTTTTCTTTTCTTTCTCTCTCTTCTCCTCCTCCAAATAAAATCAGGAAAAAACCCATAAAAAATTAAAGGATACCCCAGAGCCATTGATGTTTGAATTAGAGCCTCTGGGATTTTTCGTACTTCACTGAGCTATGCTAACAGTTTCTGCCTTTTTTACATACACCTAATTTTTTTTTCCATTAATTATGTTGACAATGAAATACAAGCTACTGCACTGTGTATTGCTGTGTACTGTTTAGACATTGGTGAGTGGGATAAACCTTTTATACAGTGACACTAGTCAATGTTCAAAATCCAGTCTCTCCCATAGCATTCACTTATCATTGCAATATATGTCAGTTAAACTACATAGATTGATCCTCCTGTTAGAGCTACCAGCGGGTTCAGAAGGCAGTGAGTGGGGCACAGAGACACCCCAGATCAAACTATGCATGGCTCCATAGAAAACCAGGCTGCTAAGAGAGTAATTCATTCCATGACTGGCAAAACTAATGAATCCTGGTTTCCCATAAATGTTCTTCTTATGGTCTGCTGACTTTGGCATAGAGGAATATTCAGTCTCTGATGAAAACAGATTTCCCTAAATCATACTTTCTTTCTGGATTCTGTGTTAAGGCTCACATACTGCAACTTTACCTTTGCTAAAGCCCTTGTCTGTCTTTTATATAACTGCCTACTTTAATGAATATATTTGCATGGAATTAGTTACCTTCTGAACAGTCTTTTTCTGCATTTGGTTTAATTTTCTCAAAGATCCAAGAATCAACAGGAAAGAGACATTTTCACAGGCATTTACAAAAACAAACAAAAAACCCAACCAAATAAACAAACAAAAAAATCAATAGAATTGTTGTTTATCTGGGTTTCCACTAATATTAGAAATGGTTCCACATTCTTGAAGCTGTGTGTTTGTTTCATTTTGTTTTGACCAGCTCTGGATAATTGTCACATTTCATAGATGAGGAACCAAAGCCTTAAATGTTCAGAAGTTCCACAGGGTCACCCAGGAACAACATAGGATGCAGCCCATTCCTATGCTTTCAGCACAAGAATGCCATTGATTGAATACAACAGAAAAAAATTATCCTGAGAAATGGATGATCTCTCTTGCAATGCCTCTGCCTTTCATTCCTTTCAACAGACCACATGCTCTGCCTGAGCACTAGTATTGTTCAAAGGAATGTGGTAAACTAAGCTAATTTTCCAATATAATTACTTCTGCTTATGGGAGTTGCATTTTGACATCTAAAAGGAAACCACTATTTCTGTGAAAGCTGAGCATTGTGTTCCTGAAAGTTGAGTGTCCTGTTGCCATTCAGTCATCCAGGCACTCTTCTACATGTTTCCTTTTTGATTCTATAGGGACAAAAATTAATAACTATTGTGGAAGTTTGATTTTCTCTCTTTCTTTCTCAAACAGAAATGGATTTTTTGCTTTCTTTCCCTCCTCATATAAGCACTTGTCACACTGGACTTAAATCACTGAAGCAGTTGTATCTGAAGGCTATTAGACATAATGGGAGGAGCCAGGGTTATAATGTTGATGTCCTGGAATACTGGTTTGGAGCTCACCTGTACAAAAGCTATCATAAAACATAAATTAAAATCTGTGAAGGATCAGTATAATGAGTATAAAAATAGATGCTTAATCTCATCTGCCATTCTGCAAACAACTCCACCAATCTCCCACCCCAAAAAACCCAAATGAAACAACCCACACCTACAAAGCAACAGCCAACAACAAAAACCTATTTGCAGACCTTGGGTGAAAAGAGAGATGCCTCAAGAAATGGTGTGGAAAATAGAAACATTCTCTATTGATAGTCAGCTCTAGGGAGCTGACTTTGGGGGACTTTGACATGAATCCTTTTTCTTTTCTGATGTATAAAATGACACAGTGCAGATTTCACTTTCTCCTCTAAATGTTTCTCATTCCTTTTTTTTATTTTTTTTCTTTTAGGAATGTTAATGAATGTCTCTTTACATACAGCTAAATGAAGGACTTCAGTACATATTATGAGAATAGAATCATTCTATCCAGTAAATGTAAGGGCACATGGGACCATGAAGGAGGCATGTGACAGATACTCAATTCGTATTCTCCTATCCAGCATGAATGTAGGTGAACTGAATGGAAGTTATAATGGCAGTTACAGAATTTCTGGAATTCCTTTAAATGAAATCTCAAACTCACTGCTACATACACAGAAAGAAATAATACTAGGAAGAAGTCATTCAGTGTGCTGAAATATTTTGAGATTTGTTATATTTATTTCCTTACAGGAAGGTCCTGTCAATTCAGGATCTAATTACCCTTACTTCCCTCTTCATTGCTTCTTAGGTATTCTGTCTTACACTCATCTTTTTCTACACTGTGAAAATATTTGGTTGACACCATGTGAAAAAGGTGTTTATTTATTTATTTATTTAAGCTGGAATTTAGTTCTGTTTTTAAACTTATTTTTTCACACTGTAA
>JANHGN010022440.1:65162-75856 GCA_024605025.1 Megaceryle maxima | reverse complement strand
GGAACTCCTACAGATACTATTCTTAGTTGCTTTGCTCTGCCTACTTTAATATTTTATATATATTTTATATCAAGATTTTCATAAAATCTTAAAAGACTTTCTTATGAAATAATTTCCTAGCTTTAGATATGCTTCCCTTCTTATGGCTGGTCACATGGAGTAAAATCTTACTAATGGCTGACTGAAAATGTTTATTTTGGTACTGATAAAACAGATATTTTTGTCTTCTGCATTTCCTAACTTCTACATCCAACATGCTTAATTTTCTGAGGCAGAATTCAGTACAGTTTATCACTGAAGATACATGCTGTTCTGTCTTTTGGAGATCTCACTTCTGTCTGATTTCAGTGTCTCTCTCACATAAACTCAGAAACATGGAAAATAGTGTTCACCTTTCATGTGCAGAAAACCCAGACTGGAAACCCAGAGATATAGTCTACTTGTGTTTATGACAGGATAGTCTTGGAAGTGCACAGCTGTGGGTCTACTCCAAGGGTCATTCACAGCCCTTTAGACCTTGAGATCCTAACGTGCAAGACTGGCACATTGTATCACATCACACGCTGTCCCACATCAACTTTGGGTCCTTTCACTTTCTGTCACACTGTGATAATGTCCCTCCTTTGGGCTGCAGCCTGGACTGGACCATCATGTGCCAGAGTGAGAGAGACATATTGGTGTTATGCTGAAAATACAGTCTGTGCAGATCCTGCAGCTTGTTTGGGATAGAGGGTGTGAAAGTCTTACATTCAGCTCATTAAGTCTGACATAGCAAGAGCAGAGAACAGCAATAAGCAGCTCGAGATTTATTTTGCGTGTCCTGACTCACTTCATAACAAAATGATCCACCTGCCTAGTTTTGCTGACTGGTGTCTGGCTTCTCTCAGTTACCAAGTTGCTCAGAGGTTTAAAGACAGAGGCTGATAATGATTGCTATATATATAAAGAACACATGCTTCACAATACTGGAGGAGGCACTACATTACACATGAGATGATCATTCCAGATTGTCCATTATCTCACCACTTTTCTTCACTGCATTCTCCTCCAATGAGCACACCCCCGTTGGACACGTTTTTCTTATAAATGAAAAGTCTAACACCAGAGAGCCTAACTAAGCATTCTTTTTTTTTAGCTGGAGATTTTTGGTGGATATCACAGGTTATTTGTTTCAGTCAGTAGCTTCTGGTTGCTCTACAAACTCAACCAGACTGAGGACGAACTAGCAATTTCACTAGGAAGCAAAGACTTCCAGTCAGATTTTACTCACATAAAAAGATTTATGATTTCTAAATATTGTTCTAGCATTTGGGTCACAGTGAATCTCACTATATTTATGGAACTTCACACTTCATTAATTATGTCTGGCTTCAGCAAGTGGCTTGCTCTCAAAATTTAGGGACAGAACATTTTCTTGAAAATGAAGAATGTTTTCCTGCCTATATTTTTCTGTTCTTTTGTCATACATATGTAGCTAGTTACAGTGAGAAGAAGCTTCAGGCATCACAACAGCACTGAAATTCTGATATTGACAGTCTTTATAAACATTTTGGTCATTGTCAAGTCTTGATGTGAAGGAATTAGATAACTAGAAGGGAAAATTACTTTAGGAGGGAAAAGTACTTTAAAAGAATGGATGTATAAAACCATAGACAAGTAGTATACATACTAATGATTACTTTTCCTTCTCTGGAAATTCCAAAGATTCACATTTTCTGATTCAACATTTAGCACCAAGTTTACATAAGCAATGATTTCCCTGGATAAGGCAAACCCTCAGCACTGCCAAGACAAGGACCCCTTGAATCTTGTCATGAGGACTAATCTCATGCACAAGACTGCAAAACTTCCATGCATTTTAATGAGGAATGAGTAACAGTGAGCATGTGGAAGGAATGAAGGACATTTTATAACACAGAACTTTATAGGCTACTTTTTTAAAGTAATTTTTGGTCTAATGGTCAACTCACCACTTCCTATCCATGTTAGTGTTTATCATAAAAATTAAAATATTTTCTTCTTTTAGCAAGAACATATACATATGCCTACAGGTTTATTAGACTCTCATCACATCTTCCCATTTCCACTCTTTTAGCAAAGGGGTGGATTACTACAGAAATTGTGAAATGCAGCTTTTTCCTTCCCACAGGAAGGGGGTATCATCCTTCACAGGAGCTTGATATCTCCTCAGTGAAATTCACTCAGCAGGGAAGACAGTCTTCTGTAGTAAAAGGAGAATTTTAATGGGCCCATTTTATGGATAGATTTGACGAGAAAATATCCCCAGTTCCATGCTTCCTGTAGATTGATTTAGAAGTTTCGTGAAGATTTTCATCCTTCAAGCTTCCTAAAGCTGCCCTTGATTTCTTTTTAATAAGATGCATTGAAAATGTCCTACCACCCTAGAACATTATATTGAGTCTACTAAGATCTGGGGGAGGGAAATGCAGAGGTTAATTTTCAGCTGCTGTCATGAGTGGCATTAAACATCAAAAGTGCTTTAAATTAACTTCTCCCTTAGAAGAAATATTTAACAATTGCCGAAGTGATGTGTGCCTTGACATTTTGAAGGATTATTCAAAATCTTTTTGTGTTTAGGATAATGACTTTCAAAGCACTTACCATCCTGTGCCAGTCACATGCAGCACTTTTGATTCATCACCATAGAGGTGTTAATAATTAAATGTGTTAAGATAATGGTAAGGTTGTGTGACAAGACACAGAAAACTTGAGCTGAGGTCTCACTAATATCCCAAACTCACCTTGATTTCCCTGTTATAATTCCATTGCAAATAACATCACATATATCCCTTTTTTATCTTCTATGCATAATTCTGTGCAGTACAGTTACTTCTTACAATGTTATAAGCCTATATATGTGCCTTAGGTCTAAACTCTCCTAGTTCACAGGTTTATTTCATGTAAGCACCCAGGGAATGAGATGTGTGGTATTCCAGGTATGGAACCATAAGGAAAACTGGCTGTATATACACAGCTAGTGCTTTATTATTTGCTTACTTAGTGTCTGCTCTGTCAACCACATCCTACTGAGAGCAGCACTCACTTGAATCATCTTATTAACATAAACCAAGACTGCCCAATTGAAAGAATGCTTTATTTTTGTTCTGGTTGGACCCTGTTCACCAAACTCAGGGCCCAACAATGCCATGCATAGGACCTCTATATGTCAAGGGACAGTGATTGCTCCTACAGTTCTATTTGAATAAAAAGAGATGGGTGAAAACAGGAAGAAAAGTAACAGTGTTTGCCACTTTATATGATTAAATAATTAAGTTTTGATTAATTGAGAAGTGAACTGAGGCTTCTTTGGTCAGCTTTTGAAAATAGGGATGCAGAGGAATCTGTTCTTCCTCTATCTTGGGCTTCAGTTTTGAAGCCACGTCACAAGATGTAGGAAACAGACAGCAGCAGCAGTGCAAACTGAGGGTTCAACCTGCTTCAGGAACATCTCTTTATGATGACAGCATGTGGGTAGGGCCATGAATCAGAACAACTCCTTTGTTCCAAAAGAGCTCAGAATCACTGCCTTTCTGATAGAGCTGCAAATATTCATCATTCAGAAGCCGAGGAAGAAAGGGATTTACTCAGGATAGGTGACACTGAGTAATATTATTAAGTCTTGACTTTCTTTCAGGTTTTATATTCTAGTTTTAGGGTAGAAAGATGATGGGGTCAAGTGAATCACTCTGAATCCCCATAGAGCCAAATTAGGATCAAAATGTTTAATTTGAAGGATGGGTTAACCTCAAGAGAAGTGAAGCTGAGAAGTCTACCGCTAGAGTATTACTGACCAAGATGAAACTCAGAAGTGCCAAAAATCTTCAATATTTTTCTGCCACAGATGAAAAGATTGATACCACTTTATATACAAACAAAGCAGAAAGAAAGAGTAAGCTGGTCTAATTTTAAACCACCATTTTAAAAAATCCAAAGATTTTAAAAAAGAGTTGTTCCTTTTGAAATGTAACAAGTGTTCTACAAATAAGCATACCTACAACTATGCTTTTGTATTTAAAAGGCTACATAAGCTGCTTTTTGCCAAACACAAGGATGCTTGGGTCTGGCCTGGATATTCAGTCTTTCAAATGCTTTAACACCTTTAGAAGCATTAGTAAGTAAACTTACAGAAAAACATACAAACAAAAAAGTTGGGAAGCCTTTGATAAGTATATATGAAAGACAATTGAAAAAGTAATTCTTTTGTAAGTATCGAATGATTGATAGTGCATAGAGATACTTTTGTATCTTGTTTCACTTGTTTATGGGCTACTAGACACAGATGTCAGGATAAAAAGATGGCCAAACTCATGCACAGGCATTTTTAAATCCACTGTTTTCCTGGCTGCCTAAACATTTTATTTCAACAACAGGATACCCAACCCATGTTCATTTCTGGAGACAATAGGTGATAAGACCATGTGAAGTGCTCATTTGTGAAGATACACTAGTTTGGTCTGTTGTGTGGTAGTCTATCTGAATGAAAGTACTTTCTCAAATTTATAATAAAATTTTATGCTTAGATACAGAACTGAGCATTATATTGTTATGACATCTGCTATTTTACCAGTTAAATTCTGGCAAAATGTGCTCTTCACTTCCAGGGCACTAGCTTCAAACTCATGGTTAGTGAGAACAGGGATGCTGAAGCCATATTGTCATGGGACATAAGATGTCCTTAAATGCTTTAATTCTACTGTCTTAACTACTTCCAAGATTGCTACTAACAAAAACATCCTTTGTTGATATCAGTGAAAAAAACAAGGACTACATGTTTTGGGTCTTGCCATATCAAGGTAAAATTGTATATTGATGTCAGAAGAGCAGATATGCCTCACTGTCTCTCTCCTCCAGGCTAACATCTTACATCTTTCAGTAAAGGTTTAAGGTCAGGCTTTACTGTATGTATGTTCATTTTTGTCCTCTGCCCATACCTTCTATTTTACCCCCTTCATTTGACTTAGAACTTCCTAAACAGCTGTGTTAAATTAGAAATAGAACAGTAGCTGTTGACTTGAAATCATATATTCAGTTCAAACTCCTGCAAGTTGCCATCTAGCTGCTTTCAGGGCTTGTTAGATGAATGTAGAAACAATAAAAGATATTTTTGTTTATCCCAGTGCACCTCTGTTTTGTTCTAATTTTTATTCTTTGTCTCCTTTTTATCCAAGGGATCTTTTGCATTAATTTCTTCATACTTTATTTATTTAGTTTACAAGTGTATCATCAAAGATAGGTCATTTTAGGGATAACAAATAAAGGACAGACATTATCTACCAATCTACTGTTAGGAGAAGAAGATAATTTGATAATGGGTCATCCCACTTTTCATGTAATTATTCCCAAATTCCTTGGCTTCCATCCTTATATAGAATAAATGACTACTATCCCACTTTCTAATCTGAGTTCATGAAAACTTGTCACAGTGACTGGCTGTATGGATGGCATTATTTCCCTCTGCTGTGAAAGTTAACTTCGTAGAAATTGAAAATCTAGCAAGTAAGCTTGTTGAAAAATAATGGCAATATAAAAACATTTAATAGAAAATGATATTATCTTTAGGAGTGTACAGTTTATTCAAAACATTCTGCTGATGTCTACCCTAATGACAAAGAAGTGTTTTGCTCATTTTACAGGGCAATTTTATCTTTGTTAAGGCATTTGTTATAAATTACTCATTTTTCTCCATTATTTTTTACCTTAAGTTTGTCCTTTCTGTCTAGAAATACAGGTAGCTATTCTTCCTTTGTTTTTGCTGCTCCCTAGAAAGTCATCACAGCATATGATCATGTTTCCCTAGAGATTTTTTTGATTGTGGTGCATATGGGCTAAATTTTCGATGGTTGAATTTTAGGTACACATTTAAGTGCAGTGAAGTAAAATTAGTACTAAAAGCAATTGAATAAAATTCACCTATCCTTTGAGGAAAAGATTTTGCATTTGCAGCTAAGCATTTGCCTTAACTTTTGTCTTTTTGCTCATCGCTTCATAACTTTTACTGTTTTGATAAAGTTTACACTATGCTTAGACGATTCTTCGTAGTCAGCTGAGCAGAAATCAAAATAAAATAAAACAGCAGGATCAAAGTAAAAGTATGCTTCACTGATGCTGAATGTCAAAGTCAATTAATATTCTATTTTTTCCATTTTTCTTCCCAAATATTTTCAGTTCCTGAAGTGTCTGCATCTAATTCGCTCATATCAGTGGAGCTATGGCAACTTATTGTTTTGTATGGACCCTAGAATAATAATGGTTATTTGAGGTTTTGAGGGGTATATTAAAAAATAAAAGTCCTGAAAACCAGGAAATTGTATTTGGGTTCCTGGCTCCCAGTGATTAAGATCTGGAGATGAAAAACTAGAGGATAAGAAGCAGGTTTCTAAACCAAATCAGCAATTCAATTTCCATCTAGTCATTTTTGGAACATGATTTTGCCCTGTAATACTTAAATCCTTACTTTTACATATGTGCATTTAGAATGTAGCACTTATCCCACAAAATTCTGCATCTAAAAATTAAGAACTTAAGCCAGGAAAAAATAATAATATCAAACCTATAAATCTCTCTCTATAGTGCCCCACTGAATTTAGAGTCTATACAAATAACTTTGTAAGGTAAAAAGCAACTTCTGGATAGCTAAAATTAGTTGAAGTAAATTTCAGTGTAAGTATCTCCAAGCTCTAAACTTTTAATCTCAAGAAAATGTTTGGATACTTAAATGTTTGGTTTGCACCTACTTTATAGATATACCATGATCATGGCTGGACTGAAAATCCTGGGACCTTTCTCTGTCTCTGGATGTTTAGTATTCAAAAACTAGTTGCTCTTTGACCTAAAAGTTTTTCAGTCCTCTAGGATGATGATTCAGTAAGTCTAACATATATTGACAAAACTGAGTTCACTCTCCAATCACTGAAACCATATTTATTTTTACCTAGAAATATGGAGAAGCATTTTTGTCTTAGTTTATATTGGTTAGAGTACTCATCTTGAACAGAGGAGATTGTATTTCAATTCTCTTTCTCTTTTCTTCCTGCCAAGGATAATTCATATGTAGAAAGTCATCTAGGACCATGGGGAGGTAACCAAGAATGGATCCTACTCTGTAGCCTGGTGATGCGGTGATCTTCAAGGAAGGAAAAGATCTGCCCTAGAAAAATTGTGGTATAAACATGCATCACTCATCAACTGGGCAACAGAAGACAAAACAACATTGCACTAAGAAACAACCTTGGTCAATCTCATCATAAGCAGACAAGCTTATACTACTCAGATAAAGCTGAGATATTTTCATTTGTAGATACTCTGTACTTAATGAACATGAAGGGCAGTGTTTGAGGCAAATAGTCTAAAGTGATTTAAAGATGCAATACACCTATAACAAAGGTATGAAGGGTCTATATGGCTAAATCCATTACAATCAGACATAGGGAAAATGTTTCTGACTTATCTATGAATCAGGCTGTCACTTCTACACAATTCTGCACAACTGAGAATTTAAGGAGATTTTGCAAAACAAAATTAAAACCCTCGTAACCTTCCAGATCTCAAACTATGCATCCCATAGGAGGGCAAATAAGCCTGTTAGCATGCAGATAATTTCAGATTAGTCTTGAGGCCATGTAGAACTTACAGGGTGTAAATATGAAGCTGGTATCTTTATTTCTTCCTTTTCTTCACTGTCGGGCTCACAGACTCATTCAGTATGAGATCAGGTCACATATGAAAGAGGAAAACCAAGTTCCTTTAACAAGTTTCCAATTTACCTCTCCTTCAACCCTTAAAATGAAAAAAAACCTATGTAATGGGAAAGCAGCAGGTAATATGCTGTGACAGTCTTTTGCATTGACATTGTTGTCTTTTGTTGTTCATTCATTGTCTGTAGATGGGTACAAATTGCCTCGTCTCTCATATAATTTTGCAATTTTTGTGGGAAGGATGGACTTCTAATTTGTGGTTTTGTAGAATACATCACAAGAAGAATCTGGGTAACAATCAATATTCCTCTGTAATGAAGAATTAATATAGTCCAGTAATTTTACTATTAATAACTAGAAGGGTAGCTTTGGAATGAACCATTCAGTGACAGACCATAATTTCTGTTTGCAGAATGAAAGGTCTCTAAATAATAGAGAGAGATTAAGCAACTAAAATAGTCTGCTTATCCCTCTTCCAAAAATATGTTATGTTTTCAGAATTAAAGGGACTGTTTGGGATTAACTCACAGGCCTAAAGCAAAGATGTGTGGAGGTAAATTTAACACAAAGGTGATATGTTCAGTCTCTGGGGAAAGAGATAGAAATGATGGTTGTCATTTTCACCTTATCTCCTTTGGCAGAGAAAAGGTATGGCAATTATGGGCTGATAGGAGGGGAAAAAAATAAAAGAAAAAAAAAAAAGATAATTTAAAAATCAGACAAAATAGAAGAGGAAAGAAAGCACCTTAGTGCATTTTCTTCTAATGGTATAAATTTCAATTAACTGAATTGATAAATTAAGCTATAAAGCAATGCAAACATGCAGAAGAAAAATTCAAATAATTTTTTTCTTCATGCTTCCAATTCTTTATAGTACATTACATCAGTTAATGGCAATTTGTATAATTTGTGTAATGACATAAATTGCCATAAACTCTCACAGTGAAATGTTGTAAAAATGATAAATCAGGGATAAATTATGGAGGACCTGGTTCATAGCTGCTGTAAATTCCATTAAAGTTATTGCAGGTACTCCAGTTTACACCTGCTCACAGCCCACTCCTATATTACTCCCCAGCGTGGACTGGGAGGGAGCAAGGGAGAAGATGTGAGTTGTAGGTCATGTCATAAGGATTCAAAGGTGAATAAATTGCTGAAGAACCAAGATGGAAGGCACCATGGTGATGGTGCAACCTACAGCAGGACTGGGTCTTTTCTTTGCGCTGTGGCATGCAACAGTTGCTAGTATGACCCTGGTCCTCTCTGACAGAACCAGTTTTCTTTGATCTGTGAGAAGGACCACAGGTCCACAAGGGACAGGGTTTGGATCCATCTCACTGAGCACACCAGGTGTGCTGCCATTCAGAAGGAAACATAACACCAACTCACCTCTTTTCCTGGTGTTTTTCTGAACATTTGAATCAACCCCCAGATTAGCATTATTCTTTCAAATCAGTATTATTTTCCAACCTGTCAGGCTGACCCTAAGGGCTGAGACTGTTGCACCTTCAAAGGTTGTGTTTCTGCTGTTAGAAATGACAACGTCTGGGGACTGACTTACTCCCAGTGTCAAAGCCGATTCTAAATATTTCCTCATGCCTGCTGAAGTGCACTGAGCCCAAGTCATTCCTCAGTTAGGGTGAATTTGGGCATCCTGGTCATACAATAGTCCCTTGCAGTGCATGATACTAAAACGCATGATGCTATGTGACCCCAACACTGAGACACTGTCATGGGTGTGATAGACAATGTGTTCACAGTCATTGTCACCATATTCATAGTACAAAAAATGCTATATTTGGACCTATGAAATGAAGGAGCAAGAATTCATGACTTTCTCCTTTCTCTAAAGGTAACATGAAGGTCATTTACAGTGAGTAAGTGCCCAATCACATAAAAAATAACTACATAGTCATAAATGTGTACCTGTACTTACACTACAGTCTAGCCATACTGACTATTCTAAAGGTGAGTGACCATTTTCATTCAGTAATGGTACACCTGTTATGTTTTATCACTATCTTTTCTTTGTTACAAAGAAGGTGGAAAAATAAATTGCAGGGATATTGAAATGATTTGGTCTGGTCAGTAAACTCTCACAAAAAATGGACTGAACTATGCTTGAAGCACTGAGTGGGTGTAAACATCAACTAGGGAAGTGAGCTTCTAGTAATTTTTAATGAATGTGATGCAATTGAAATGTAGGTTTTCAGAAAAAGTAAGAAAGAGTTTAGTATAAAGATATGTTTTTCTGGAGACTGGGATAATTTTCCAATGAAGCTGTTGTGTGTGCACACAACACAAGAGTTACCACACTGGGGTAGCCAAAGCAGAAACTGTGTCGGGGTGCTCTTCCACACTTCATAAAAGGAGGGGATTCTCACAGCTCCAGAAATGTACATCTTAATAGTTCCTCTGATTCCAGAATTCAAAGAACTTCAGCTGTATTAATTCAGCCTTATAAAACCTCTTGATTCAAAGCCTCTTTAGTCTCTTTATACTGAGATTCATTGTCTGTCAAATGAAGATCATTACCCTCATCTCTGCTCTTGAGCTGGAGAAATGTAGTTAGAGACAAAAGTGGTAAAGCTGATAGGAAATTTTACCAAACTGTAGCTTTCCTTTTGCCATCAAGGCCTCCTTCCAAAGGAAGATGGGATTATGAACACTAAAAGTCTTTTGTGGAAACAGTGGTTTTAAAGTAGTGTCCTCCAAGAAAGTGTTCTCAGGACTAGGTAGAAAGATCTTCCAAGCAGGGACTTATGCCTTGAGCTGTTAGACCACAGGAGAATGCCCTGACCACGTAAATACTGATAACACATTCAAAGAGCTTTTCTGAGTTATCATTATTAACTTTGGAAATAATTTATTTTTCTTAGTCTAAAGTAGGACCATGGTTAATATAGAGTTAGAATAGTATACCTTTTGTAGACCTAGACAAAATCACAAACAGCTTCTTTGCAAACCATGGGGAAAATG
>JANHGN010022440.1:0-10546 GCA_024605025.1 Megaceryle maxima | reverse complement strand
ATTATACATTACATCTTTTTAAATCACAGAAGGATCCTCTTACCATGCCCATATAACAATCAGGTGGTAGCAACCAAATTACTCTAACACATGTTGCCATCTTATTTTTTTAAGTTTATCATCTAAAAGATGGCAAGAGCATTAGGGATGCTTAGATAAAACATTCTTTTAATTTTGAATCAGAGAGTAGAGAAAGACTATTCACTTTGTAAGTCCCAGGACCAAAGAAAGATTCAATTTTAGTGCCAATTGCAATGCTGCAAATGAACTTTGTGAGGGAAGGTAAATAATCTGGTTATTGTCCCTCTAAATTAGAGGTAATGCATTTGGTAGGATGGTGCAGGTGAGACTGAATCAAGACCTTAGGGACACCTAGGTGAACTTTCTGAAGAGAGTTCATAGGAAATTTTGAATGCAATGTGGAGCAGAAATGGAAGACATAAAGGAGAAGACAAGCAAAACAGATTTTATTGTATGTAACACCAAGAATGATAAAAGAAAGATAAAGAAAATGGATTAAACTGTGGTTTTAACTTGCCTTTAAATGCTTGAGCTCCTTTACCTGAAGAGTGTGGCCAGTTCCCTTCAGTGTGCTCTTTTTTCCCCAATTTACAGACTTCTTCCCAGCTGCTTTATGATACAGGGCTTTTTCTTCATCCCAGGTCTCAAGTAATGAAGTACCACTGATGTTTGTCCCCCAGGTCAGAAATTCATTATGAACCTACCCACTATCCGATGAATTTTGCCATCCAGCCTCTAGTCAGCTATTAATTATACACCCTTTCCCTCTCACAACAGCTCCTGCTGTAGCAATATCCTGACATCCATTTTACAGATGAGGCTTAACTACAGAGAGATTAAATGTCTTGTATCAAGCCACAAGTTGAGTGCATGTGTGACACAATTCTACTCAGCCAACAGGTCCTAAGATTTGTCATCCCTTTCTTTACACCAGAGTCTATTACTACTCTCCTAACCAACAGGACAGGAAAAAAGAAATCAAAAAGCCAGTGCAATCTTGTCACATCCCTTTCTGCAGCATGGCTGAGGCCTGTCACAGTATCAGTCTTGAAAACAAGGAACAGCATTGACAGAAACACCTTGCTGAACTGAAACCAGGTGCAATGTTCTTTGGCTACATCTGGAGGCCTTACGGAAGGTCCCACAAGGAGAAGATAAAATAAACAAGGAATCAAGTCAACTAATTACTGACAATAAAGATATCTTGACCTACTCCTGCAGAGGAGTTGTACAGCTTTCCAACATACATGTGGCTGACTCTTCAATTTAGTATTAGAAAAAGTGATGTTCAGGGAAAAGACCTTCATGTCATCATAAGATGACTGCTTAAATTTTCTACTTGAAGCACAGGAAACTAAATTATAAGAATCAGTTGGACTCAATGGAGACAATGAGGGAACGGCACAGCAGATTGGTTCAGGACAGGGGGAAATTTAGAGGAGAACATGGAGAATGAGGCTAGTACAGAGCAGGTCAGGGCAAAAGATCTCCACATTTGAATGAAATCTATCAGACTCTCAAGATGAGCAGTCAGATGTACTTAAATCCTGGACATCCAGTGTTTTATTATCCTGGAAAGGGGGGAAACCCCTCACTTCCCATTTAAACCAGGTACAAAAATTCTCCATTGATAGGGGATCTAAGTTTAAATGGAGCTGTCTGTATGCTGCAAAAGATAAGCATGCTTTCATTAACTTTTCTAACATAAATGAGATCACCAATAAAGAAAATGATAATAAAGTCGCTTGGTTGAAATTTTGTTATGTTGATGTTGTCTTATTAAGCTATGAGATACAACAAATCACACAAGCTTCTTTTAAATTGATGTAGGCTCAAAATTACCATGTTAAAGTAAAGCCACTTGTAATAAAGGCATGAAAAAGACTGAATTATCCATAAAATATACCAAAGGAGTAATTTTAAAGTCCTTCAAACTCTTGAATGGACTCACTTGTATCTTTCCAGATAGTTAAATGTTCACCATAAAATTAAGTGATTGGACTTTGATTAGCAAGTATGGTCTGAATTCTCAAAAATGAGCAGTTATTTGAAATATCTCATTTTATCAGTTGTCTTTATTCCCATGTGCTGAAAATCTGTCTCATTTAAGTAAACTTGTCTATCTACCTGCAAATAAAACCATCCAAAATCAGGAACTAATTTTCAAAATTTAGTTCTAAGATTGATCATGTTTTTAAGAATATAAATGAGCATATTTTATTACAATTTTTATGGAAAATTTGATTTAATTTTTATTTGGAGGATATAGTAACATTCCTTGTTCATAAATGTTATCTTGTTATTTTCTTGTGTTTGTCTGTCAGGCTGCTACTCATTAAATTAATTCTCTAAGTTTCTATTCAAGGTAGAACTGGCTTTTGATCCTTATTGCACCCTTGCTGTAGTGGAATTGTTATATGTGAATAGAGCTCCTAGATATATAAGCAAAACTCCTAATGCTATTAATGATAAGGATGATAATATTTTATTTCTTCTTAAATAACAACTTACATATTAAGTTAATCAAAATACAAGATGGAGTCTTGGCCAACTTGTATTCTAATTAGACTGGGTTAATAAGTTTGCTCAAAATAATTAGTCAGCACATGATATACATTAGAGTGCTCTTATTTATTGTGTAAAAAATAATCAAAAAACCAAACAAACCTAAACAAACAACAAAAAAATACTGTCTTAAAATCAATAAGAAATACAGCTGTGTTTTCATAGCTCTCTGGTGTTTAAAGAAACATAAAGCATAATCCATGCAGAGTCCTTGAACATTAATGGACATTCTATGATTTAGTAGAGTCATAATATAATATATTCTTTGTTCAATAACTTAGGAGAAAACAATCAATATATGGACACTACAGACTCCTAGTCTCAGGGTTCCCTACGGGGTTTTTGGCTTCTTCTGTAATGGGCTGTGTTGTTTTTTAGTGCTGCTGTGGCATCGTTTAACTTAACATGACATTTCCTTCACTCATCTGCTGTGAGGATGTTTGCCAGTCAAGAGTAGAAACATTAAATGGAATAAAGCTAGAGAAGTTAAGATGAAAAGCATTTCCCAAAGGCACAAGGAGAGGTTTCCAAGCAAACTGAGATTTAGGAGGATCATCAGCCTGCAGCCAGATTAAGGTAGGAAAAGATATATATAAACCGGGTTCAAATCTAACTTGCATAAAATGCCTTTCTTCTTCTCAGAGAGGACAAAACAGGCAAAAGGCCTAAGGGTTGAGTCACTTCTTTAGGGTTTTTTTCCAATCAGTGAAAAACTAGACTAAGAGTTTAATCTCAGTCTCAGTTTATGGTAAGGGGCTTGTATAAGAGGAGAGGACTGCAGAGGAAGAGGAGAGGAGAGCTGGCCACAACACATTGTGTTATGGTTGTTTTCTGCACTCTGCAGTATCACAGGGAATGAAGAATTTAAATGAGCTGTCCTGAACCTGGTTTCTTTCATGCTAAAGCACTAGGCAAACCCATAACTGCATCAGGCTATATTAACTCTACAGGACAGAAGCAGTTACGTATTGAGAAAGGCATGGGCAGCATAACTTGTAGGTTTTTCTTTGTTCCATATCTCATATTATGAGTGAACATATACCGTAAGACTAGGAAACTTATTGCCATGAAAACGATTGATTTCTTATGACTGTCTGCAGTCAGTAAGGAATCTGTTACAGGAAGGGAGTGAGCAATTTATCAATACCAAAAGTTAAAGAACTCTCAACTGGCAGATACTCAAGAAGTGAGAAGATTTGGTCTGTGCAATTAATTTTTAAATGATGGTTATGAAGTCTGTGGGATTTAGGATCAGTGATTTGCATTTCAATAAATAACAGTTTGGAAATTCTTAAGTGTTGCTGAAGAGCAATAGATGGCTTAACAAATTTTCAGTCAAATATTTAGTGTGGTTCCACTTTGAAATGTGATATGGATCAGTACTTTTCTTGGCAATGGTCAAAACTATAAAGGTTGGGTTCTGATAAGCATAGAAGCTTGTGTATGTCTTCAAAGTCTACCTGACTCTGCCTGATTCTGATGGTTTTGTAAATTTAGCTATAGTCATTATTATGTCAGTACTGTTTATATACAGGTAGCAGGGCATTGTGAACCATTTCCATGCTGGTTATATTCTAATATGTATATTAAAGGTTATTGGTGCAAGTGAATGTTAGCTATTCACAAAACACATATTCAATCTCGTCATTATTAGACACCTGCTTTAGCCATTAAATCAAATTTCCATAAATGCTATATTTGACCATTTTCCAGATCACATCTTGATTATATGATATCCTTAATAGCTAACTAAAACCATGAATGCATGAATTAACTCATAGGCATTGTCTTTAGGTATGAAAGGGAATGCCTTTTTTTTGAGACTGCAGACATACTGTCCATTACTCTGTTGTGCAGCTTCTTCCTTAAGCTCCAATTTATTTCAGGTGTACAATAGACTTCAGACAGACTTCAGGTTTCTCAGTCCTTCAAACCATTTCATCAGTAGCCTTGTGCACCACTTGTTTCTGTTGCATGTAGATAATTTTACCTTATGTCTCTACATAACCTATGTCATTTCTTTGAAATCAGAAGCTTATCCCATAACTAAAGCTCAAGAATCCCAGTTCCATTTCCTTAGCATCCACTCATCTGTGGCTGCTGCAATCTTGCATTTTTCAGCTCACGTTTATATGCCAGAAACAATTAAGCAGGCATTCGTTTCATACATGGTACACATAAAATCTCTAGCATCACTGAACTGCATTATTATTTCCCTAAGGAAACAATTCTCAAAAAAATATAAATGGAAACCACAATCTATATATTTACATTATTTATAAGTTCTCAAGGATTATTTCCCTGTACTAAAAAGAATGGAGATATTGCTACATGGGAAAGGAAAGGAAAGGGAGAAGAGAAAAAGAAACAACACTTATTAGTCATGCACAAGTATGAGTTGTGTAATGTGGAGTGAAGAAACATTATAATTCTTTCATTTTCTGTATTTCTTTCCACTCCTAAAAAAATGTAATTTTATAATTTTTGGCAAATATGAGTGCTACGTTTCCTGAAGCTTCAGCTCTTAGTGTGATAAACTTTTTTAAAACTCTAGCCCTCATTGTATTAATTTAATTTCATTTGAATATGGTATTAAACACTTTGAAGGGAGGAAAAAAAAATAGAGAGGGAATGAGTATGAAAATATATCTGCACAAGTATGCATGCAGTTTATGCAAATACAGATAAATATATATGAATAGATGTATATATACATGCCATGCTAAAAGTCTCTTAATTCAGATGTATACATATACATGCATACATATGCTTATGCTAAAAAGTCGTTAATTTTTTTATTTGAAATGGAGAATTCATTTCAATACAATCAAAGTGCAACTTAATGTAATGACATTCTTTTTCATTAGGAAAAAATTGTAAACACTTTATCTTTGTTCTGTACTGCAGAGGTTCATGAGAACCAAAATATGATAGTCTGCTGTTACAAGATGCCTTAAAGGCAGAACATAAACAAACAACCTAATCGGTAAATTGAAAATTAGAGTTCTTTTTTTTTTTCTCCTTAATGAATGCAATTCCACTGGCAGGTATTCAGCTTCATATTCATATTCAGCTCAGTGAAAGCAAAATTGTAGCAGTGAACTAGGTAGATGATTCGTTTTGTGCTGAGGCCTATGTCTTTTGAGACAGGAGCATCCTTGACAGGCACTGCCCTGTCTTTTCTGAGCCTATGCAGAGGTAGTATCTTTTAGAGAAAACACAGAAAACCATGAGGCAGCACAGACCATTACAGTAACAATATAAAATGCTCAAGAGTTGTACTACAGAAATTTTCACTTGAACCAAAGTTAGAGGCAATGAAGAGAAAGAAAAGAGTTCATTTGAAGTGGGGAGAATGGGAAACCCTGAGAAGCAAGGCATGGTTTTTGCTCTGTTATTTGTCTTGGACCATCTGCCTGACCTGGGACAACCAGCCCCTAGTGACACTTTTAGTATAGATGTGGAAAATAAATAGATTCAGAAATATCTATCTGCTCTGTGTATGAGATTCTAGCCTGAACTTTATTTGCTGTAACAGCAACTGTTGTTCTAGCTTAATTTTCAAGGAAAGCCTCCCATGAAAGTGCTAATAAGCCTAATTTTTGGTATGCCTACGTAAACAGATTGCATGAGCTAACACCACCCAAGGCAGATTTAGGGTGCTTGTGCGATCCATTGTCACTGCTGAGCTGGGGACCACAGCAAACACCTACAGAGTACTAGGAAGAGATCTGAAAGGGCTTCATGGTCTGAGATGTTTTCTCAAAGCAAAGATCATGAGAAAATTGTTTAGCTATGATACATAAAATGTTATGGTTGAACCCTCTGGTGGGCATGTAGTACAAGTAGCTTTTGCTTTCAAATGTAGTTTGTCATTTCAAATGTGGTTCATTGTCTTATATTTACAGACTTTTTCTGAGTATTAAATTTTCAATTAGAAAGCTTACTTTGAAAACTAAATGGAAACTGTTTGCAATTACATATCTAGGATTTTGCATTATGTTAGAGCTTGACTTTGAAATCCAGTCCAGAAAGATGAAGCCCTTTCCTGTGCTTCCACAGGCAGGAGGAAAAGAAGTGTAAGCAAAATATCTTGGTATTTCCTGGACTTATTACAATTGCATCCCTGTTTCCAAAACCAAAACAAACAAACACACACAAAAAACACAAACAAACAAACAAAACCCCAACAACAACAACATCAAACAGATAAATACTTGCAAATAATTTGCTATAAATAAAAGACACTGCAGCTGTTTTCAAGCTACACAACTTAGATAATGCTTCAATTCTTCCGTCACACCATTTTTAACAGGATAGGAAGCAATCTTATTTAAACGGAGTGTTAAATTTTCAGACTCCACCTTGTACATGAGAACTGTCTGGCTTTAAAAGTCCATCCTTTTTTTGGGGGGTCCTGCCATCCTGAACGAATGAGGCAGAAGAAAATAACTGGCTTGATCATGTCAGGCAGTGAGTAATGCTGATGTCAGACACTGCCCCAGAAAGATGCTGAAATTGTAAGTCTCGGTGGTTTTCTGGTTTGAAATGCTGAGTAGAGGGATAGTGGATTATGTAGCTGAAGAACTGCTGAAAACGAGTTGTCTTGGTTGTGTCAAAATTTCCTCTATGATGAGCCTGGAAACCTCATCATGAGTCTCAAGAAAGCCATTTCTTATGCTAATTATTTCCCTCAACTGTGCATCCAATTTAATGTGTCATTTGAGATTCAAAAACTCTGCACATGCACAAGATTTGAATAACTGATTGAATGTACACACTGGGTTGTACCGACTTAACTGTTTTATGAAATCATCATAAAAGAAAATGGTTCAGTATCAACACCATGAATAGAAATATACCAAAATATCTGAAGGCCTGGGTCAGAAGCACCCTTCAATGTTAAAACTGATCTCTTCTCTCTTCTCTTCTTTCTCTTCTCTTCTCTTCTCTTCTCTTCTCTTCTCTTCTCTTCTCTTCTCTTCTCTTCTCTTCTCTTCTCTTCTCTTCTTTCTTCTCTTCTCCTCTCTCTCAATGGTTGTCTTGATTCCAAAAGAAGTGCAATATTCAGTCTGTTGTTATTTGAATTAGCAAAGTTTCGAAGAATTAAATTGAAAGTTTGTGTTAGCTTTTAACAACAAAACTGATTTACCCTCAGGTTTTATATCCTTTGTTTACTTTCATCTCAAGGAGGCCAAGCTCTAAGGAAAATGCTGTCCTAACAAATTCTGTCTGACCAAAAAATTCAACTAACAATCCAAATCCACCCATTTTCAAAAAATCAGAAGCCTTGTATTTATTTGTCATGTGGAAAATAAGGAATAAAATTTGTTACTCAAATGGTTGGGTTTTTTTTCTCAGTGCAGTTACTGTGATGAATATTGATCTGAGTCATCTTGTCCACACAGTCCTTTTCCCTTGCTTGTCAAAAGCATAATAATGATCTCTTCTCTACCCTTAAGAACTGGTAAAATACACCTTCATTGCAGATTTTGATATATTGTAAGGATCTCTGAATAAACATGTAAGAAAATTTAGACCAGAAAACTTGTCTGTGCAATAATCTATGCTTCCTCTGCAAAGCAACTTTCTGCAGTCTGGTAGGGTGACCTTCTGAGTCTGCATAGCTCGGACAACTTTCTGACTTCACTCAGTTTTCAGCAGATTCAGTTCACCTTTTGTCTTTTTCTTATTTAGAAAATGGGATAATATAGTAGTAATCTCTCTAAGGCAACTCTAAACAAATGGACTTTCCATGCAAGATACTATTTTAATGCAAAATACATTTTTAGCAAGAGCTGTTGACTGAGGTCTGTGTTGGTATTGTCTAGGTAAAAGGGGAACAGATGTAAATAAAAAATGGTTTAATCTCTGGTACATGCCCAATTTTTGGACAAGGTGTTTCAGATTTTGGAGATAAAACCATTTTTGCATGGAATCAAATAAGCAGCAAGCATTGCTATGCCACTAAGTAATGAAGAACAAATGTTAGGATCAAAATTATTGCTCAGACACATAAGCATAAATCATGTTCTGGGGGTCTTCACTGGGGATTATTTATACGATCCTTATGGTCAGGTTTTGGTGATCACACTACTTACTAAGTACTTTGACCCTTGTAAATCCACTTTGATTTTACTTAGTCTCTGACACCTGATAGGAAGCTGCTGAAAGAAAGAATGCCATGGTACTTGGAGAAGTTCACATCAGATATCAACATTAATCCCACAGCAGTTTAAGTAAGTTTAACACAAGAAACAACGAACTAAGAAAGTAGAGAAAACAAGATTACAGCGCATGCTGATTCAAAGCCAACACTTACTTTTTTCCCTAAGGTAAGTCCTCCAACCTGAAGAAACATTTCATTTATGATAGAATGGCACAGTGGCAGCAGCAACCAGCTTTCAAAGTAATTATTGGTGTTAAACTGCAGTGGGATTTAAACATTTCATTCAGATCGATTTATTAAAAAGTGTTTAAGGCTCAGCCAAGTTTACTACTGGTGCAACTGTGGGACACTTTACAGTTTATCATAATGTTTGATCAGTTGCAGTGAGACATGAGCAGAGGTGAAATGCAAAGGAGGTGGAAAAAAATCTGTTGGGTGTTTTTCCTTTTGTCAATATTTCCATTTGTGGAGCCATTTCTGTGGTTGACAAGAGATAGAGGAGGTTCGGGGTAGTCTATGATGTAAGGCAGAATTAACTGTTGAATATCTCTTCTATTCTCCAGTGGAGTGTGGAAGTTTATGAAAGATTTTAAATCTTCCTTTTCCTTCCTAATTCTGAGTCTTCTTTTTATTTTTTTTTTTTCTTTTTCCCTTTTTATTTTTTCCCCCAGCCCTGTCTCCAAAGAAAGCAATAAGCTTGTCAAAGAAGGAATTAATTAAGCAAATCAATCAGTCAGTTTTATTAAGGAATTACAAAGCCCATGTGCAGCATTAATTATTCAGATAATGGGACATCTCTAAGCCTTTCTTTTCAATTATTGATAAGCCACTATCTATCATTCTGACTGCTTTAGTACTGATTTAGTTGTGAATGAATCCAGGTCATTCAGCCATAGCATATGCCAGTTATGAGAGTTGCCAGATGACTAGGGGCAGGAGAGAGAGAAAGATGAGAGGTATCGTTTATTTCCATCCACAGTGATTGCAAATATTAAATATTTCAGGGTATGTGCTTTCTTCTGAGTTGTAGATGAAAGGGAAGCTGTCCTTCCTTGCTGATATCATCTGGGTGATCACCTTTGTTCAATGAAGCGATACATGCCCATTTTTCCCCCTGCAATATCCATGCAACTTTTCAGTTGACTTTATGCGAAGTTCCCCACTAGTTCATAAGGCCTGGAAAAATGAAAGGCCTTTCCATTGTCACAAGAAAGTTATCATTTTATATCTGGTGATCAAGGCAACTGTTCTCATTTTTCTCTTTACTAAGATTTTCATGACAACTGCCTTAATAGAGAGCCCTTTGGCAGCCATAGGCTTATTTTTCATGCTCACCTTGTTAGATACAATGCACAAGGAATTGTTCTCCTACCTGCTTTCATAAGTGGGGAGCAAAGATATTGACCTCAGAATGTTGAAACTCAAGCAATCAGTCAACAAATTTCTCACCACTGAGGAAAAATGAGTACCTACAAATAGTTACCGATGGGAAAGGACCTCATAGTAAAGGAAACCCTGGATCACAATAAAAATGTCTCATAATTGAAAAAAACCATTTCACTTGAAAGCAACTACAGAAGGCAGAAATTGTTGGAAAATATGCATTGTGCAGTAGTATCAAGACAATAATCTTAATTTATTATTGGTCTTCATGTCATGTAGCCATTTCAAGACACTTGCCATTCTTTCTAAACAGCCTGAAGGATTACTTCTCAATATAGTCTATCCAGTAATTACAAATAACTATACAAAATACAGTTCTGTCTTATAGAAAGGTTGTATCACCTTGGT
>JANHGN010022439.1:12168-25963 GCA_024605025.1 Megaceryle maxima | reverse complement strand
ATATAAATCCAAATCATTCAAATTTAATCTCTTTTAATGAAATGCTGGAAAATCGCTATGGCAGCCTGAGTTCTGCATTCAGGATACACTTGTGATTTTCTTCAGGTTACAGTATTGGATTGCACATTAGAAAGCCCAAGTTTAGCACTTAATTGAATATTAATAATTAAGACAGCAATCAAGTGCAATGTAAGACTTAGCACCAGAAATAAAGCTCAGATTTCTGGAGCTTGGTCCCACAGGTGTCACGTTTTCCAAAATCATGAAGTTTAGCTTTGTTTTGTGGTGTAATCTATGATCCTTTCAGATTTATAGGCAAAAAGTCTGATGAACTTCTGTAGGCACTGGAAGAAGTTGGAGAACAAAGTGGGCATAATTTAGGAAATGGGCAAATAACTTAAAGAAACATGTTTTGTCTACACCTGTAGACAGTTGGTGGCTATGCCAGTCATGGCAGGAGACAGATCAGTCTTTGTAGCAGCCCCAAGCAAGACAGGGAGCAAGTGTGGTGGTCAAGTCCCTGAAGGTGGGCTGTCATCCCATTCTTGGCATACCCATAAATATGCTTTCTGGAAAAGCGACCAGTGCAGCAAATGCAGTGAGGAAACCATTTTCATTCAGTTTTACTTAAAAGCAAACCCAAGATAACCTGTAACTGTCCCTATGCTGTTTTAACCTATGGCTGCTCTCCCACCTCTGCAGCCTCACCTGCTGCCCCTGCCCTCTGGCAGAGGGGGCCAGGCATACAGCCCTGCCCTAGGGTGCCTGTCCCACCGCAGGGGTAACACCAGCGCACACCATGGTTTTGGCAATAGCCAGGCCTGACACAGCCACCCCTAGGAAGCAGAGCTGCTATGAGGACAGCTGGCCCCAGCCAAGGCCATTTCAGCTGTGAGCAAGGACAGAGTACTCCCCCCTGGAAACAGGAGACGGGGGTTACACCAGCACAAAAGCACCGTGTACGTACAGCACCCAACATGCAAATTCAACAAATAAAGTAAGACTTTCAGCCACCCCTGTGGATTTATGAAATGTCACTCCATCTTTAGCTGCTGTTTTACAACAACTAATTCCTCTGAATGACTGCAAACAAATTGAACTCAAGGTGCTTCTGCAAAACCATTAATTAGCCTTGACTAACTGCAAACTTACATTAAAAAAACCATATCATTTCATCTCCAGTAGTAAGTTTTGTTTAGGGCTTCATACAGCAGAGCAAAACATTTGCTGTAACATCTCTCATGATGATGTCCATTCTTATCCAAGGACCTGACACCAAAGCCAAACGTGTGAATCAGTGGCTATCACATGATGTTCTCCTACTAAGAATGCTGACAAAACATAGAGAACTCTATTTAAGACTGAGTCATTTTTCTCATTAAAAAAAAAAAAAAAAAGTAATGCTTTTTATTCTCTGGTTTGTGTTTTTCTCCCCAATGTTTGTATGGGACTCTACAAAGTTTAAAAAGTTTATATTATACAACACTTCACTTTACTATAAAAGAACACAGAATTACAAACATTCAAAATCCACCTTTTACTTCAAATATGCAGTCTCCCCCCAAAAACCCAACCCCCAAATATTTTTCTACATTCTAGGTTCAGCCACCAAAAGTCACTGCACTATGTAAAGTGCTGACTGATGCACACACAAACACAGCAAACCCCTTTATCAAGGGAGATCATACATGTTTCTTGTGTTCAAGTCTAAAACATCAGTGGGACATGAGAGAAGAGGGTGGGTCTCTTCCTGCCACTACAGCATGAAAGCAAGAAACACAGATGCCAATTTACATTAGCTACCTGCCTGTATAAACACAGCAATAGTATTAATATATTGGCCCTTCTGTAGCACACAAGCAGCTTTTTTTCTGTTGTTGGGGTGTTTTGTGGGGTTTTTTTTGTTGTTTGGTAACAAGTGGTTTATCTTAAACTTTTTCTTTCTTTCAATTAAAATAAAACAAACAAAGGATGCAATGCTTTACATATCCAAACTATGTCCTTGGTCTACGCAGAAAAGCACCACACACTCTAGTTGTTAGGGTACACCACCAGCTTGTCAGCAACACACTCTCCTACTCCTGCGTTTGTCCTGCACTGAAGTTAAACACAGGGTAACAGTAAGAGCTATTTAAATGAAAACTTCACACTGTGAAAAGTGGTGGCTGTAAAGCTGACTCTCTGCTACTTTTGCTACCGATACATTTTAAACTATCACAGAAAGATAAAATGGCCTATGGGAGACAGTAATAACTTCCAGTTGTTGCTGCTCAATTTTAGAGAGGTCATCTGTTGAGTCCTGTGTCCCTCACCTAGCTGACCACCACTGCCTGGTACAGCCCAGGAGAAGGAAATTGAGTGAAAGCAACCACTAGCTTTGCTGCTGAGATGACTTGAGAAAAGGCAAGTGCACTCTAGGAGAAGTTCAACGTCTTCCAACACTCATGTTTTTGTTAAAGGGTTGTCAGTGAAGTGTATGAAACACACAGACATACTACTGTTGTCCTGTCAATGGACACTTATTTATTATCTTCAGCATACTAAATGCTGTATGGATTCTTATTTTTTTATTTAATTAATTTTACTTTTTCTATAAGAGAGTGGAGGGACCAGAGGGGAGATTGTCAAACACAATACAAGGCATGGCCCAGTAATTGGAGCACTAAGTAGTCATCACGACATTTACAGTTTCTTTGACTTTGGACATATCTGAATTCCTTAAAACCACTAGAAGACCAGACTATTTAAGCAACAGGTACTAAATAGATACTAAATTGACTGGCACGCACTAGATATTTTAGATAAACATGGGTAACTTGGCCTTGGTGTTCACTTCTGTATTTTGCATACATTCCCAAGGACTCTAGTTTTAGATTGCAGCTTCTTTAAGGAAAGCCAGAAAAACAGGACAAAATTTCTCCCCTGAGCACCAAAGGCAACACACTCCTCCTCCCCTGCCTCCTCCACTCCTAAAAACCCAAGAACAAGCCTTCTAACAAAGAGATCTTAACCTGAACTAGTTTTCACTTTCAACAACAACAAAACTTAGTATCAAAATAAATATCAAGCTAATTGAATAATAATTTCCCAAGAGGAAGTACTGTTTTCAACATCCAATGCTATAAAAGGAAGCCATAAACAGGACTTGCAACTTGCTAGTGTAGGAAGAGTTGTTCCTGCAGCCTAACCAGATTTGGTACCTTGAAGGAATGTTCAAGACAGGCCCTCATTGCATATGGCACTATCAGTGACAGACCCCAAGGACTCTAGATGGTTTCAGCAGCTCTACACTCCTAGACAGAGAAACACCGCTTAAACCAACTAACCAAGCACAAGGACCTCTAATTACAGCAGCCCAGCCCAGCTCACCTTGAACTAATTTACCCTTACTCAAATAGAAGTTAAAATTAGCATGCACAAAACTCCACAATATCGCTGCCAAACCACTTCTGACACTTGTTCCACCTTATTGAAAGCACACTCAGGTAACTAAAAA
The DNA here is from genome assembly GCA_024605025.1 of Megaceryle maxima. Lineage (NCBI taxonomy): Eukaryota > Metazoa > Chordata > Aves > Coraciiformes > Cerylidae > Megaceryle > Megaceryle maxima. The sequence goes on along the minus strand of JANHGN010022439.1, from coordinate 22,467 downwards.
ACAATAGTGGTCTACAATGTAGACGTAAACTCTGAAGGCTTGAGATTATGCCACGTTTTATTCAAAGGCTGTTTTAAAATGCTACATTTTAACAAGGTAGTTCTAAAAAAAGTGGTAGTAAAGAATCTTTAACAATTCTCTGCATACTGCACAGCCCACTCTCTCGATCTCAGAATCTCCCAAATCCAACCAAAAATCCGACTTGTGAGGCATGCAGAAAACTCTTAGCTGTGTTAGTAAAACTGGAGGTGTATGTTTGCCTGTTTGGCTGGTTGGACTCTTTAATTGCTTTGGGCACTTACTAGAGGCCACCAGCACCCTGAATTCTCAAGGAGGTCATGGAGAAGAGAAAGCACTCAGCACCTCAGTAGGGGATCTGATGGATGGGACAAAAGCAACCGTCCCCAAATTAACTAAAATCAAGAGAATAGTTGAGGCATTTGAGTTGAGGGTTTGGCAGATAGGGAGGGAAGACATCAGGTTTTTCTAGAAAAGACATCTACATTCAAGAGGCACATGTCCTGTGTAGTCCTCTTCACCTCCATTTCCTTCGGCAATACTGTGATTAATTTGGAGTTACACAGCAATTACCATCAATTGCCAAACTATTCAGCAATCTTTACTAGGCCTCCCAGTTCACTGTAACCATTTTAAGTACACCACAAAGCAGAAATATCTCATGAACATTTATCACTGCTGAGAAACACCACCCAGCATCCACTGTTCTCTGAAAAGCTACCACTCTGCCCAGCAAGACATGTATGTCACCATACACTCTGGAGCATTTTCTGTATTGACTCTGTGGTAGAATTACAGCATGTTGCTCACACTACTCTTTTTTACTCCTGGTATTATGATCACTGACCTTTTGTGTGTAAAGAAACTTAAGAATGAAACTTTTCCTTGCTGCAGTGTTCTGACATGCAGCAGTAGCAAGCTACATGAAGGTCCACACTAGGCAGCATACAGAAACACGCTTCAAGACCATCACTGAACACAGACCCCTTGGTAAAACATGATCTCCCATCATAAAGTTTAAAACTGATTTATTTCATGGCATCTACATCCAGGCATGTGGAGCTCTTTTGAGTATTTAAAGTCAACGTAAGTGACCTGTTGCTTCTGAGCTGCAACGGGAATGAGGCATCCCACTTGCATGACCGAAAACTTCAAAACAGAAGTAGTGACAGATATAGCTATGTTTGTTTCAATAAGCACCAACAGCTTAATTCACAGCTGATAAATTATTTCATTTAGTTATATATATGTAGTTATAATTCAATCCTATTGGTACATGACTATATAAATCACTTGCCTTTCCAGCTGCATAGAACAGACTTTAGTAGTGTGCTCATCAAATGCTGAATCCTTGCCTAATTACTTACTTTCCTAATCATTATTTTAAGATGTTTAAACAACTAAAATTATTTTCAAATTAAAGGCAAGTGAAGCCTGTAACCATTGGAAATCTCAAAATTTTCACTTTGAAATTCTAAGTATCATCTGACTGAATCCACTAAAATTATTCAGGTCAGCCCTACCAACAAATGCTTTCCTAAATTTCATGCATTCTCACAAATTTGGGGATAAAAAGAAATGCTTCTGAAGCATCCCTGTTTTGTAAAGACAATAGAATACACAAACTCCTTTATGGCAGCTGCCAAAACCACTCATCTCTACATCTTTTCCCCATCACCTCTGCCAGTAAAACACGGTGTAGTTATTTTACTGGACATTGAATGCTAGTGCAACGTCTGTAAGTCACTATAGAATTGATTATAAGTGTGCTTAATTTGCTTCCATCATTGCTAGAAAGAGAAGCAACACTATTTCATATACAGGCATGGAAGAATTTTCATTCTATTCACCCTTTACTTTTCCAGATAGCCCCATTACAAATACTCAAGATTATTTTCTATCAGTGACAAGCAATTAACAAAGTGGGATGGGAGAAACGGAAATTTTGCACAAGAGATGAATTATTCTTATTCCTAATATGTGTCTGCTGGTTAAGAAAGCTAACTGTTCTCAATTTCACCCTAGTCCTGCTGAATTGCTTTGTCTGTCCACATCAACGGAGTTGTCCAAACTCCCAAATATACATGCCTAATATACAGGCCTGTTCTGTCAGTCAAAACATAAAAATGGACACTTACCGATTTAAAATAACGTCTCTTAACACAAATCAAGGGATTCACAAGTCTCAAACCCCAAACTCTGTGGTTCACTGAACCAGGGCCAATCACTTGAACTTAACTGTTTTGTTCAGTGTTACTTCTGCCAACTAAAAACTTAAAAGTCCACAGATCTCTTCTAAGGCAGACTGGAGAGATTTACAAAACTGAGAGACCTGGAACTCAAAGGGCAAGGCTAAGCACCCATGAGCATATAACCACAGGTCCCAAATCATGCCTTCAGTGAGACATACTCAATTGACTCCCTTGTTCTTTTGCAGCACTTTACATCCCGATCACAGAGTGTTTCAGGAAAGCACTGACCATCAGCAAGTAAGTGGAAACAAAAGCAAGAAAAAAGGGAAACAAGAACTCCAGCAGCCTAAAGAAAGATCACTGCACTGAGAAGAGAGAGGAATAAATTTCAGCCTTATGCTGAATGTACAGGCCAACACTCTCACTAGTTAGGATGAGCTGTTTTGATTACTTCCAATAATCCCCAAACATGGTTGCTGTTTTGATTCTGCAGTTTCCAAAGCAAAATATCTCTGCAGCCTCATAGAAGCATCAGATAATCCCTTTACTTCCACAGTCCCTCAGCCCCACCTCCTGATCAGCATTCCCACGATGTCAAGGTGAATTTGCAAGTTAGAGATGCTCACTGCCAATTTCTTAAATTGTGAACGTCATATGCCAGCAAGTTCCTGCATGGCTTCATCCCTGCTCTCTGTTCACAGCAATGATGCACATCACAAGCAAATTACCATCACTAAGTGAAAATAAAGGTCCTTTTTGTTGACAAAGTAAGAATGCGTGAACTTTCTCCTTTGAATTAAGATTCTTGAGGATAGAATCTCATTTGTTTGCCACAATTATTTAGAAGTCCAAGAAACACCTAGACATGGGGTGGGGATTGAAATTTTGGTCTATTTGCTCACGATTCAAATGCATGCAACTAGCAAAGTCAGTTTATTACCTTTACTCTCCTTCAGATCATGGCTCTAGTAGAGAACAGTTAGCTCCTGCCACCTTGTGGGACTCCATGGATTTCCCTGAAAGCCTGTTTCAGCAGCAAGTTAGTCAGTTAAAACAAATAAACATCCAGGAGTTACTTCCCTTATGTTTCACCATGGTGAATGTTAAAATAAGAGAGAAATATTTATGGAGAGGGTGAACCATTTTGAGTATTTTCTGGTTCATCATTCCTAGCATTGTTTATATAGTTGAACGGCTGGATTTCATAATCTTACAGAGGGCATTTTAAATATTTCATTATCTGTCAAGAATCCTAAATTTTGGAAGCTGATGCATCTAAGTTTAAAATAACACTATAATCAAATACTTGTCACCACGAGTAAATTTCACATATTTGAAATAGACTCCACACAGAAATAATATGAATTTAGCCTGAAAATCTTTGGGTTTCAAAATTGCACCTGACTGCAATAATAATCTAAGTCTTATAAGGAATTATGAATGTACTTGACTTTTAATATGGTAATAACACATGTCCAGTACTCCAAAAATACCTGATTTCATGTGATTATTTTTTAACAGCAACCTGACTTCAGTATTTCCCCCCCCCGCCCTTATCCCTCTCATACATGGCCAACTTCATGAGTGAAGTTCCCCAAAGAACAATGAGAAAACTGGAATGGAAGAACTTTTTCAAGACAGTAACAAGCAGGTGATGATCCATGGATCTCCACCCTCACGTCTTACATGTTATCTACTACTGCTCAGACAGGCAACTTGTCACAGTTATTTTTTAGAGGTGCAAAAGACAACAGCAGCTGCAAACAGCACTGAAAAGATGAGGTTCTCTCTAAGGAAAACCTCTGCTGCTCCAGATATCAAAAATGAAAATGCACAAAGAAGTGTGAATGACACTGACTCCATGAACCTGATCAACAGCCTCAATGAACCAGCTCCTTTCTATTTTCATAGCTAAGTGATTTCTTACAGATGCAAGAAATGGAAGAAGCATTAGGGAGCATTTCTTCCACCCATCATCCCTCAACTGCTTCACCTGGTGAAGATCTACCGTGCTGTGTACTTGATGCCAAAGGTAGCAAACTTAATTCCTCAGAACATCCTTCTGGTAAAGGAAAAACCATCAACAGACTCAAAACAAGAACAGTTCTTACTGACATCACAAGCCAATCATCTCTACTAAAGGCCTTTAGTAGCACATAAACAAACTCGAAGAACAGTAATTACACATCCGCAGCCAAAGGAAATACATTCTGCTTATGGATGAAAGAGGACATTCCTGCTGTATTTTTGCTGAAGAGTGAAACAATGACAAAACAGGAGCCAATGAATCAAGCTGACAATATACCTGAGGGCCAGAAACCCTGTGTTATTGCATAAAAAGCTTTATGATCTCACAAACTTCCCTCATAACTTCACAAGTGGGACTGTCTCTGATAGCCATCATATTCCTGCCCCTTTTATCTTCTCCTGTCTTATCTGGAAGTCCTAGTAGCCGTGCAATTAATTTAGAAGCCAAAGTTCAGAGGTGTCTGTGACAACCTCTGACCATACACCTCAGCTTCAGTACTGAGGAACCCTCCTAGGCTGAGCTGTGTCTGTATCCTGACTGTCTGGAAGACACTGACGTGTTCCTCACAGTTGTCCTTATTCACCCCAGTCTCCACTACAGAAAGCCCAGACAAGCATGTAAGGAGCTCTAGAAGAGTCCTCAGTCTGGATGATCAGGGAATCAGAACTGCAGGGCATACCCTACCCACCCCAGATACAGCCAACATCTTGCAAAGACAGCTTATGTACTCCTATACCTTTACCTCATTATGGGTATTAGGAATAGAGACATCTCCTCATCAGAAGCTCTTTGGTTCAGCCTTCTCCCTGCTAGGGAGCACCATGATGATGTCAGTCTCACTGTAAATGCAGACATGTATCTAAGAGCCACCTTCTGTCCTTGGCTACAGAGAAAAAGAAATTGCATGCTCTAGCAACAGAATGGATCAGATCCAACACCCACTGCAGGTCTCCGCAACATCAAGAAGCAAGAGAGGAAAATGCTAGGACCCTACAATAAATCATGTTTTGATGCAAGTGAATCATATCGTGCCATATCCTCTCACTTCCATTTTATTTCTCTACTAGTCCTGTATTCTGCAGTATTACCAAAGCAGTAAGAAGATCCCTGAGCTAACTTTCTGCCTGCATACCTGCCCACAGCAGTCTAATCGCAGAACCTGGGAGCTGAGCTACACCTTACTCTTCAGGATGGTTTGAAAAAAAACAATGACAACACAGACACACTTTTCATACCCTGACTAGAAATCTTCTTCCTGGTGAGCATAGCTTAGTTGAACCTGATAAGAAGAGCACTCCAAAGCATCAGCAGGCTGAAAAGTACTTGATGATTTTCAGTTCTGAGTGTTGTCCACAGCATTCTGAACACCAGCAGCAAAAGCTGACCAGCATTAACTTTGATTAACACCGCAAGGTGTCTATGGAGCCATAAGCATCTGGTCCAGGTCAACGAAGCATCACTGCATAGTTTCAGGCTGGTTTCCATCCAAAACACTATTTCTTAGCTGTCGGCATAAAATTTGTTTTATTTTTTCCTCAGAATTATTTATTTTCTTGCAAAAACACTGAGTTTTGCAAGCTTTTGTCTAGGGAACTTTCCAAGCAGTGACATAAATTAATTACTTTATTCAGGGATTAACTGAAGGAATAAGTATTAAAAAAACCAAAACCAAACAAACAAAAAACAACATACAAAAACAAACCACCACAAAAGAAACCCTACTGGGCCACTTACTCTTACTGGTTTTATTTTATCTATACCCTGATTGACTTCCTTTCACTCAGCAACTGTTTAGCCTTACTTTTCTCCTTAAAGAGAGGAAAATAGAGTGTAATTGTTTCTATTTCTTGAGAAACCTCTAAAAAGCACTCAGATTACAAAACTTATAAACTTCTGTATGGGAGAAGTCTTTATCAGATTTCCAGGAGGAACCTCACTGCTTCATAAACCAGAATCCACAATCAGATCCACCTTCACCAATTGTTTCATTGATGCCAAGCCACAAAGCTTACCCAGAACCTTGCACGTGCCCAACAATCTGTGCCAAAACCTCTCAGAGCAGGATCAGGTCCCTGTAAGATTAGCTGGAACTGCAATAGCTCAGGGAGACTGCTACAACAGAGGCAATGCAGGACTGGGCCCTAAAATAATCAAATATATAAAGATCTTTGTTCTTTCCAAACTGAGGCACAATTCTTAAAAACCAACCAAACAAACAAACTTTTGTATTTGTGAGATAAAAATCAATTCTTTGGACAGCAAGCAGGAACAGTATTCTTCAGGCCAAGCTCCTTAGGATCTATAGGCTGTTTCCCCATTATTGTTTGTTTGTTGGGATTTTAGAAGTAATTTTTTAGTTTTTATTTCCTTGAAGGTAAGTGGTTTTATTCTAATAATTCTTTCCCATCTCCCTCAGATGTAAACCTTACATGGCCCTTGTCTGAAAGATAAACCCAGCACAGGAAAAAACTCACTCCAAAAGATGCAAGTTTGTCAGCATTTGAAAAAAGAGTTTACAGTTAAAAAAATACTCTGTCGGGGCTGGTTGGAATGGTAGAGCAAGGACAGGGGATAAATTCATTGGGATCTGATTATTTTCTTAACCTTCTACCATTTTATTTCACAGTACAGCACACAAATGGCTGCATCTGAAACCTGAAGGTGAACAAGGTATTAGAATTTTCTGTGAAATCAAGTTCTGGTACGCTCAAGACTACGTACCAACTGACAAAGTGAAACACACTTAAAACCTTAGGTCAGCACAGAAGTTCACAGCTCTGAACAATACGAGCCTAAGAAAACAAAGAACAAGATCCATGGATTCTCAGCCTCATCTGCTTTAAAAGATAGTCATTAGGCCTCCTTGTTACTGACCTACTCTGTAACTACAAGTTTAAACTCGGGACATGAATTACAAAGTACCCTACAAAATCCCACATTGCCAAAGCGCTGACTTCCTTCCACACCAGTTGTGCTAAACCTTAGATGAAGCAGCTCATGCTAGAGAGCTGAACTGAACATTCCAATATATGAAGTACAGACCAAGCCTGGCCTAAGCCACCCTTCTGGGCAGTAGGTCATTTTAGCACCTGCCTGGAACCAGCATAATTACATTTCTATTACCTTCACACATCCTGGACCACAAACAGAACGTGCTTACGCAGCCTTGCAAAAGTCATTTTCAGAGAAGTGGGTAGAACAGAGGGCCATAAGAGGAGACTCCATGGTGGAAGAACAAAAGCTCTAACAAGGCTATATTACTATCACGCAGCATGAGATCTTATATGTAGAAGAGTAATTCTGAATTGAACTTGGATGCTAACGGATTTAGTAAATTCACAAATACTTAGCCAGTAAGCCTGGAATTAACACGACAGCTCACTACCATTTTTTTCACGTACCAGTATGGAAAAGTAGGATGTGCACATACATAGCGATGATGTTTTAGGAAAAAAAGAGGTAGCTGGTGTAATAAATTTAAGTGACATAGAAATTTGCAGGAAGTTTGGGAGTTCTGTACTTGGGTCTGCCACCAGCCATCTGATCTTACCTGAATATTCCTGGGTCTACTCTGCAATCTGCAAAACAGGGGTGGTAACACTGATTCTGAAATATCTGTAAAATGTATTTAGCTGATGCCTTTAAAAGTACACAATAGGAGAGCAAAATGTTATTACACCCTACTAATGTGCTGTTTAACAAAATATGTACCACATAAATGACAACACCGCTTGTATTCTACAGCACAAGCTCTTACAGACTTTGCTCCTATATTTGTTTAGAAAGTGAATTTTTTTTTTTTTTGACTGTCTGGTAGGATGAAATGCTAAAAGCCAACCTGAAGTCCATCAAGGTAGAGAAAGAAGCAGGCATCTTTTCTAGATCTTCACAAACATTAAACAAAACTGAGCCTCGACAAAGTTTTTCCCAAGTATTATGAGCACCACAATTAATGCAACTGCTATTTACCCTATGATAGGGTCAACATAGGGCAATAGAAAAAAAAAAAAATCTGGATAACTCTTCTCAACTTTCTGCCTGGCTACTCAGTACCAAGTTTTTCTTCCAAAGATTGCACACCACTTTACAAAGGAAGAAGCCATCACTATCCCAAACTCGTAAATGGAGAAACAGAGAGAGCAAGAAAGGAAGCAATCTGCTTGACATCATGAAGCAAGTTAATGGTAAAAACTGCAGCACCAGACAGTGTTTTTTTCTCCTGTTCCATCTAGCACAATTTTCAACTTTTGCCAGAATCTTAGAAGGAAGTGCTAACCTTTCATTTGCTTGCTAAACTGTAACTGCAGAGTTGGAATGTATTTTCACCCATGCCTCTAAATATATTTGAGCTTAATTAGCAAATTGTACTAGATTGCATATGCCTCAGGTTGTACTTCAAGAAATTCATTTGGTGTCTGGGACACATTTTACCAGGAATTCCACGATGACCTCCTCTTCGCTCCTAGAACCATCAGAGTGCAATTTATGCATTATTGTATGAATTTGTCTACCTTAGAAAATAGTCTCATTTCAGCTATACCAGAACACAGCTGGAGTAAGAACTACAGACTATACCTAACAAGGTATTTGAACAACTTCGAAGTGAGCACTCTTCAATATTACACATTATTCCACTAGCATAGGGAATTAAAACCAAACCAAACCAAAAAACAACACCACAACAAAAAATAATCACACTTCCAGAAGTGCAAGCACACCCTTGTGCAGGGCTTTTACTACCTTTTTTTGTCTCTGTAGCTGAAGAAGTTGTAGTGGTGTACTGTACCTTTATTCTAAGGTTACTGCATCCATGCTCATACTTTCACCCCCACTTGTACAACAGGAAAACTCAGACCAATCACCACAATTGCTATACCAGTGAAGTACAGATGATCTTTAAAGGACTCTCAATGAGATTCATTAAGGTTTTCTTACATGTCAGGATTTGTTTCCACCGAAATCAATAGCAAAGACTAGCCTCTCTCTAAATATAGACCGTTAGTGGGATTATTTTGTAAAGTTTATCCATCTGACTAACACTCCAAAGCAAAGGGAAAGAAGCTTCAATTGCAGTGATAGGACCAAACCTGCTCCCCCACAAATAAAAACCAAAAAGGAGAGAGGATGTCTTATTCTTCTGATCGAGTGTTACTGCTATTTTTACAGCTATATTTTAAATACACACTGCTGTTAGCTGGTTTTGCCACAATCCCCGTGACTAACATGGCCAGATTCTGTTCATCAGCCTCAGTGGAACTGCAAACTCATACCAACTCTGAATTCAAACCTAAGTGAATTTTAGATCCAGATTTTTTAGCCTGTCCAGTAGCTCATTTCAGTGTTACCTATCAGGAAAACACTGCTACACACATGCTGAGTAACAGGTTTCTCTGGGACATCTCAGACAGAACACCCTCAAAGATACCACTTCTCCTGAGGAAAAACTTGGCTCAAATACTTGTTTTCTGAAGGGGAAGAAAGCCTCAACATTTCATATGTCTAAGGGGGAGGAAAAGCAAGTTAGAACAAGAATAGTTCAATCCTATGGAAATGCAATAACTGTAAAATCAGCCACATTAGTAAAGCATTCTGTTGAAACACTTACGCTAAACAAGAGCTAATTGTTTTAGGGCAGCTTCATAAAACACAAATGCTTCAGCAATAAACAACCTTCATCAGAAAAACTGCTTAAATATGCAACTACTACTTTTTCCTCCTGATCTTGTACCCAATGTATGTGAAAACTAAAATGATGAACCTTTCAGGATAAGTGATTCAGCTTACTTTGGCTTGTTTCCTTCTTAAGAAAAAGAGTAGGTAATACTCAGTAATTGTCCCATTTCATTTTTTCAAGGAAGATTCTCTTTTTTTCTTCTTTTTAAAAATTTACTGTTTCAAACATTTGTAACCTACAATAGCATTTTAACCTCTGCTTTGACTTTCTTCTAATTTCTACTTAGATTTCTAATCTCACCTTTTTATATTTAGTTATACAAGACCACAACAACTGTTGAGGCTTGGAATACTGTACACAATGATATATATTAAAAAAAAAAGAAA
>JANHGN010022439.1:0-12068 GCA_024605025.1 Megaceryle maxima | reverse complement strand
AAAAACACCTGTTGAGCATAGAAAAACTTTAAACAATAAAATAAATAAAAAAAAAAAAAAAAAAAAAAAAGAAAAAAAAAAAAAAAGGACAAAGACAGGATCACAAAATTTGTATTTGTGCCAGGGAGAGAAGGCCATATAAACACTCCAAGTGTGTAACTCCTCCTTCAGATGGGGCAGGGACAAAACTGCCATATCCACCAGGCCACCAGCACACTGTACATTTCTAAGCACAGCCCTTCTACTAACTCTACATTCTTTAATAGTCACAAATACTGCTACACAGTTCCCCTGCTGCAGAAAAACCTGTATGGAGCTGAAGAGTCACTACATGTTATCAAGCTCTCTGACTGCCTAGATGCTATTAATATTTTGGTAGGGTGGGGGTTAGAATTCTTTACCTGTGTTAGCCCAGAGAGTCACTATGACATTGTATTTTTTCTCCTTACTCTTTCGTCTTCTAACACATCAGTAATATATTCAGTATCTAATAATCAATTTGGTTTGTGGACACTAGTGGTGCTAGATTAATTCCTGGCAATTATAAAGTCCCCCCTTGACTGTTAAAGTCAGTCATAGGCCACAGTCTAGAGAAAGATGGCAACAGCATTTTTAAAATAACATTAAAACAAAATTGAAGTGGTTAAGTATATCTGTGTAAACAGACAGGCACCTGTGGATCTCTATCTGCTAGAAACTAGAGGGGCCTAACTCCCACCAAAAAAAAAAATTTGTATGATGTCCCGGTTCAAGTGAAAACAGAACACCTAGTGAGCTACTCTGCATTTATTAATGGCAGAAGATACTACCTAAGGCATTCATTATTACAAATAGGAACTTTGGACAATACATACTGAAATAGTCTGAGAAAATATATTCAGCTTACCAGAAACAGTGATACAAAGGAATCCTTTCTGAACAAGGAAGTCAGATCTAAATTTCAATCAGATATTATTGATACTGTAAGTATTTTAATAAAAAAATACCTAATTGTAATTTACCTTTAAATTATGACAAACCAATGTTAAATTCTACTGTAATATTATATAACTCAATTTATAGTAAATTAAACTGCAAATGTGTGATGTTAAAAGTGTAAACAAAGTTCAAATACTGAACAGGCAAGTCTTCATTAAAGGACCAAGAATAGGTAATAGATTTAGAGTAAGTTATCTGAAAGCAGTAACTTCCCACTGCATTTGCAGAAAATGCCTTTGCTCCATTGGCCACTTAGTGAAGTCTCGTGTAAAGCTGAAAAACTGGGAACTGAAAAAGCAAGATCACTTGTTTTCCTCCTCATCTGAGAAAGCAAGGCACAGAAGTTAAGAGTTCAACTAGTTCTAAAAGCTTGTGTTCAGTTACAGCAAAATTGGTTACCTTATTAGGGATGATATTTTACTTATATTTTAAGTGCAAACTATTTGCATTAACTCATGTGTACATGTGTGTTCACGTATGAGTGCGGCTTTATTAAACAGGACATTTTTAAAGGCCACACATTTTTAAATGCATAATTTGTCATGTCCTAAATCAAAACTTTAACAGTTACAATCTAAATAAATGCATTTAAGCCATGTAATCACTTAGAAAGTGTGCCAGCATACAGTGCATCCTCTAAACTAACAAAAAAAGTAGTGCCAAATTTAGTGCAAAGGCTATATTTAGTAACGTATTTTAACAGTCATCTACCAATAGAGACTGCTGCTGAGAAAACAAATACAAACCCACCAAAGTGAAATGAGATTTTTTTCCTTGTCCCCCCCATAACCTTGAATGAGAGAACAGGTACTGTCCTCACTGGAAGACCTCAACTGTGTCCTTCTCTCCTGCGACCAATTGAGGATGCCTGTGATGACTGCCTCACCTTCTGTTTTCATTTCCCTTTCTGTTTCCATCAGTGAAGAATAACAGTAAACTTCAAACATAGCTCTTCAGGTCCATCCAGGAAAGCAAGACTGCACATAGAAACTGGATCACCCATAGCACAAAAAAAACAGCAGGACAATGCTTAGACAAAGCATAGTATCTGGCCGTTTTCTCAGGTGCTTCCCTCCCTGCACTCCAGCATCCTCTCGCTCACTTCGGCCCCATCGCCACACAGCGCAGCGAAACAGAAAATTCAGCATGAACAGCCTTGATAGTCCACCTCACTATATAAATAATCCATTTCCTCTAGACATGTCTCACAGAAGGGCAGGATCTTCCTTTGCTGATTGTTATCCAGGACAACTTTGCAGGCATGCAGGCCGAAAGCTTTGTTTGGAGCTCCCACCTGAACAACAGGCCTGCCCTGAGTAACAGCAAACTAAGTGGAGGTTTCAAAACCTACAACTGTGCATACACATCCCTTTGATAGCTTGCTCCAAAGAAAAGGGATGGTCTAGACTGTGGTGAGAGCACTCACCATGTAAGATTTTGCCTGGCTCACTTTGAACGTCTTTTGGTACACAATACTGAGGTGAGACAGATGAACACAAACACATACAAGAGATGCAAGGAAAATAACTGATTTTCTACCAAGGGACACACTTGAAAGATAATTTTCCCCTCACACACACAGGCAATTCTCCCTCCTATTAATGGGAAATGGACATATTCAACCAACCACTACACTTAGGTATCTATAATTTACTTCCCTTATTTAAGGTTTTCTACAGTAAGAAGTTTAAAACTTTCCCCCTCATGCTCTTTACTTAGTCTAATAGTTTTAAAAGAATGACACTGGAGCTTCTGCTTATTCTTTGAGCCCTGGCACCCATTTTTTATCAATAGAACAGAAGCAGCAAGTTGTGAAGTTACTTGCACTGATATATTTGTGACCAGTTTTGTCATTCTTCATTTTGCAGACACCAAATTTCCCTCTATAAACACCTCTGTTTCTCCAAAAGCAGCTGGAAATTAATTATGCTATTTTTATTTTCTTATTAATTCATGTGCCATAGCTCTGTAATCAGTGCTGGATCATGCTGCAATTTTGCATACTTGTTTCAAAATATATTACAAGCACTTGATGACTGATGTTTAACACAATGTATGAAAGAGTATCTCAAACAAATTAGAGGGAAGAAATACAAATAAAGGCGCTTTACTTAAATAAAAATAAAATTACAGATGGATTCAAACAAGAGGTAAACTCAGAAACTCACAAGTTTGTGGCACAGAGCACTCACTGATTGGAAGTGAGCCAAGCAGGAAGCTCGCACTATTCAACATGAAATCTGGGTCTAACAAAACCTTCTGCAAAGGGAAAGGACATGTACAGCTAGACTTACAATGAAGTAAAGGTGATAATGCTATTTCTTACCAAATCCATCATATCTGACCACTCATCTGCAGTACCTCAGAATATTTTCTTTGCCTAGCCACGTAACTAACTTGGGAAGTAAACATACTCAAACAAAATGGCATACATGCCAAAAGATGTATCATCTACCAAACGGCGTTCTCGCACTCTATGCTCTTCTACTTTCTTCTTATTTACGGGAACTCCACGTTATTTCAGCTCTATTCCTGGCCCCGCCTGGATTGCTCATCATCAGGTCAGGAACTGCCTATAAGTTTGTGCACTAATCACCGAGTACAACAGGTGCATGACCCTGGCAGGGCTATCTGCACATTAATAATTAAGAAAAAATGGCCCATCTGCAGCTTTCCTGAGGAATTACAGGCCACCAGCAACTTCAGGCAGCAGATCTGTGAAGGGGTACATGTTGCTGATGCAGCTCTGGTTCTGGCTTTTTGTTTGATAATCCAATTGCACAGCTGTAGCTATGGGACTGAGTTCTTCAGTAGTAAGGACAAGATACGTTCATGTCCCTATACTTTACCCCTTAAGGGGGAGGGAAAAAAAAAAAAAAAAAAAAAAAAAAAGTCAGCATGATGTTGCTCACTGTGGAACTGCTATTGCTCAAAGACCACTTGTGGAAAGCAAATCAAACAGGGACAACCACAAAAATGTCTTTTTAATCAACCTGGCAAAAAAGAACAACTTCCTCAACTTTTACAGATAGATTTTAATGCAGGATATCACGATGTTTCAGCTTCACTGACTTCCATGGAGTTACTTCACACTGAAAAAGCTAAAATAAGGTAAGAAATCAAGTTCTCCCTCACTCCTTCTGTTATCTACCAAGGTTTTCTTTATCCAGCTTCATCTCCAAATCTCTCATGTCGTTGTCTTCAATATTGCTTTGACAAAAACAAAATAACACTTTCTCTCATATACACTAACAAAAACCTAGGATTATTTGCAACCTAAAAGAACACACAAGGTGAAGTGTGAAGACCTAGTATTCTACCACAAGAGATACAATCCTAACTATTGCCATGTGACCTTAACCCATTCCCATTGCTGGATAAGTCCAAATTGTGTAGGACACTGGTACAAATGGAAAAACTAAAAACACCACACACCAAACCAAAACACAACCAAACCCAAAACAAACAAAAAAACACACAAAAAAACAACAACAAAAAAAACCACCCAACAACACCAACAAACAACCCCACACCAAACAAAACAAACAAGCAAACAACAACAACAAAAAGACAGACAACTTCTGACAAGGCATATGTTTAGAAGTTCCTATATAGCTGGCAAAAATACATACTGGGACTCCAGAAGAAGAGGATGAAGACCCTCATGTGAGCGTGGATAGCAGAAATCTTCCTGTTGCTACACCTGCATAAAAGGAGAGTAACCCCACAGCTGGGCATGCAGTTAGTGTGGTTTCACAATGTCTCAAAGCAGATTCCTCAACAATTTGGTACATACGTACTGCCTTTCAGAAAGGGAAAATAATAATAAAAAAGCCAAACAAAAACCACCAGACAAGCTGAGGGAATACGCACCTTCCCACTTCCCCTCAGCAAGGGAAGGTGTAGACAGGACTTGTTAAGCTTCTTGTCAAGAGAGCTTCCACTTGAATTAAGTTCCACAGATGCCATGTTGTGCAAGTCCAATGAATTATTTTTACGTGAATGAAGCTCTCTGTGATGTGAAGGGTCAAAAAAAAGCTGTTTCTTATTTTCAGCAATTGCTACATTCTATAAAATCTCTTGTATCTAAACACCCACGTGGAAGATTTCTGACAATAAAAATTTCATGCTTCCTAAGCAACTGATTTTCTTAGTGCATTCTCTAAAATCCTGTTAACTTTCCTTCCCCTCACTAAAAATTGAAATTTTGTTGCACTAGATTTCTTTGTGCTGTGATATGCCTGAGGCTAGTTTATTTTCACATGCTGAATTGTCCATGCTCATAAGGACTTGCTACTACATCATGCATTTGTGTGCTATAAAGGAAAAAAAAGCACGAACACCGTAAAGTGTCAAAACCATGCTTTTCCTCTTTGTTGATTCATCTTTTTATGCAATCAAATTTATAAATATTAAAAATAATAAGATGCTGCTATCATTGTGAGAATATTACAATTAGGTCTACACTCAGGCATTAAGGACATTTTCCTCCTTACATACAAGTATTTTAAAAACAAAGCCAACCCATATGCTTAGTATCACAACACTAGTAATCAGCAAATCTGAAAATCTTACAGGATGGAATCTGTTTAGCAGGTTTAGAAATGAAAGTTCCAATTAGTAAGTTGCCCTATTTGTCACAATACTGCCAGAGTGTCAAAATAACTGCTTCTGTCAATTACTGTTTGCTAAGAAAGTTTAGTTGTGATTTTGCATTAGATTATGAATATGAAAAAAATATTGAATTGTAAAGAACTATTTCAGACCAATTCCTGTTTTAAAAACTGTGCTATGAAAAAAACAGTAACTTCATAAAATTAATACAAGGAAGTTAATATTAAATAATGTAATATAGTGCGATATGCACATCAGCTTAAATACCATATTCAGTGACAAAAATCTCTTAAGCAAGCTACTTTAGACTCTCCTGTCAATAAATGTAACTGAATTGAAAAAGTCAGTAGCTCCACGCTACTGTGAAGGTGGGGGTTTTGTTGCCATCACAGGCATTTACCAGGAAAGCTTCAGAACAGTAGCACACACCAAGGGAAAGGACACAGTTAAGAAGTCAGGTGTGGATTTTGTTCCATTCCCTGCTAATGCTAACCTGCTAAGTGACTGCAAGCAAGCCTACACTCCCTCACTGCTTTGTACCTCAGATGCCTAAAACAGGGATAAAAATGACAATTCCTTGGTTTGAGGTGTGTGATTATAGTATGGCTTACGGACTTCAACAGACAGGACATAAGCACATGAATTAGGCAATGCCTATAACTGCCAATTATTAATAATGTTATTATTATTGAGAGAGGAATGCGTGACTTGTGTATTTTCTCTTCCCTCTTCCAAACAACGCAATCTTAACAGCAGCCCATCAAGCCATTGTTAGAGTGACCCTTATGCTGGTTCAGGTCTTACCCCCTTCTAAGCTGCCAAGAAGGGTGACAGCTGTAGGAGTCTTACGAAATTCTCATGTCCACCAGTACCAGGCTCACCACACTGCCCTCAGACAGAAGCACTGTATTATTACTGATCTTAAAATAAATAAATCAATAAAAATTAACTAAGTTCTAATAAACTTTTAGCATGAAGCAGAATGAAAAAGATTTTGACAATGATACTCCAGGGAAGGGAGGAAACATGGTAGAAGGGAAAGAAAAAGTTAAGACTCAAGAAGTCAGGAAGTTGACTTTTTCCTTCTTCTCAAGAATATTCTGAACTCCATACAACTAGTATTTCAATCCAGCTTTATAGACTCCTAAGTAATAAAACATACATTAAGGTTACAGTAAGATAAATCACTATCCATACTGGTTAAAAAAAAAAAAAAGTCAAAGAAAAACAAAACTAAATTAATTCCCTCAGAAAAAAACTGTCCCAATATATGTGTACCATATGATTTAATGATACAGGGAAGGATCATTACTCTCCATTTGCAGGTGGCAAAGGGACATATGGCTGTGCTTCCAAGAATAAACTCTGACCCTGGAAGGAATCAGCAGGCCACAGCAGTGCTGCTGACTCCATCAGCAGCTGCAGCAGGTCACCCCCATGGCACAGTGCAGGAAGTCCAATTCTTGTCCAACATTTGGACAGTGGCCTCTGGTTTTGACTACATCACTTGCCAAAACTCAGAAACAGCCTGTGGCACACTCGGAAATTAAAACCAGAGTCACATTTTGGTTCCAACTGTAATTTATAGTACCTTTCTCCACCAAGGAGACACCTTCATATAAAGAGGGAGGCCAGAACACCACACATGCCACATAGAGTCAAGAGAGGCAGCCTTTCACCTCCCAGGTGCCAAGATTTCACTGCAGGTGCATTTACAGCCTTCGCACTACAGTGGAGTCTTGCACATCCTGGGTCTCATCTACCTTACCTGCACCTTCACCCAGTACTGCCACATGTGGTGGAACAGTAACTTCCCCCTGCTCTCTTGGTCAAAACGTCCTGTCTTCATACCACTCTGCTACCAGCTCTGAGCCAGAAGACTGCCCTGTCTAACGCCATGTCAACTGAGCTTTGGAGACATTGCACATCCTCAGCCTGCAGACCATGAGTGGCAACAACCTGGAATAACTTTCAACTCTGAATGTGAGCAATTGTATGAGTGAATATAACAAGACCTGTCATCTGCTTAAAGATATTCACATGCTTACAGGATCATAAGCTATGGAACCACTAATTTACGAACAAAGTGTATTAAGATCATTCTGGATGAAAAGGAAAAATGTTAGCTACAAAATAACTGCACAATTACCTCTGATATTTTATGTGAAAAAATGACATTTAATATCTTTAATTATTCACACAACAGCTATGAAAGAGAAAGGTTTTCCTCCTTGAATGGGAAAATAAACACGGACAAATTCCCCTCACCATCACTCCTACACTCCTTTCCTAAATAAAACCTCCTGCTAAAACCAATGAAAGTTTTGTAGGTGATGGGTTTATGGCAAGCAGTCCCCAAAAAAACCTCAAATGCATCAAGGGCAAGCTTCTTAAATGTTCTGAGTTGAACCTCAACACAGAAACCAGTTACATTTCTCCTAAATTATGTGTCTGTTTGAAACGGCTTATCAGCTTGCATACTACAGTCCCTCTTGGCATAGCAATGAACTTTTGAGACCATGTGCCAATTTCTGAAGCATTCACAAAGCCCCTTACTAAGTGGCTCCCCCTTTTAGCTTGTGACACATCAGCACTCCACCCAGAGCTTGTTAACCAAGACCAGAACCCATTTCTCTCTCCTGAGCATCAAGACTGAATTACTGAACTCCATTCACAAATGGTTACTTTGCAGAGAACTGTATAATAAAAGAAAACTTTGCTTTTACCAAAATAAAAGCTCTCTAAAGTAAATGGAAGTTTCTAGTCATGGACAAATCTAATGAAAATCTCTATTTGCCTCTTAACGAAGCACATTATTTGTATCACCTTTTATTAAGCTAAGAGGAAATGTATTTCTCTGCTTCCTCTAAAGCTTCTATCATGCCTTCTTCAGAAAGATAGCCTACCCTTCTTTGTCATTTGTTCATGCCACTTCAACATCAGGTAAGACCTACATTCACCACTATGAACAAAATTGAGGTCCTCTCCTTTTAAAGCTGTGGGCAGATTATGATCACCACTTCACTTCTAGGATCAAAATTCCACACATCCAAAAATTTCATCACATAAAATTAAAACCAGATAATGATTGAAGATGCTACCTGAAGCAAAGTCCCTGAGCTATTCTTGTTCAGTACCCCTTAGAATTACTCCAACTAAAAAAAAAAAAAAAAAAAAAAAGTCCTCAGCACTTACAGCACTCTAATCTCAGTCTTACCTGTAAACACAGAAAATTAAATTCAGAAATCAGTGCATTTGTATTCCAGCTCTGAACAACAGTCTGAAGCTTATCTGCCAGTTTTTGAATTTCCCAGTGTGCTTTTATTTCATAAAAACTGTTGCACCAATTACTCTACACAGAACATGATACTTGTCAGTAATGCTATAAAACTGAAAGCAATAGTCTCCTATTTAACTAGTCTGTCATAAAAAAAAAAAGAAATCAGTAATTTAATTTGGTGTTTACACTCTCAGACCTACACATCCAAACTCACTAATCACAAAATAAATTATTTAAAAAATATTTGGGTGTAATTCTGTAGAAACTGGACAACTGGCAGAATCTCCCCACAGTAGTTATCCCGGCCTTAAGACTAGTTCTGTAGTCATAATATCACACCAGAACAGCTGCTACCAACAGCCCCCTTCAAGCCAGCATATTTGGGACCATCACTTATCCTATGTCTGCTATACACTGCCTGAAAAATGTCAAGAGTATGTTATTAATCATTTGCATTTATGAGTACTAAGCTTACCCCAAACACGTATCTTGTCTTGTTTTTAATTATGTACACAACAGTACCACAAAAAAAAAAAAAAAAAAAAAAGTATTACTTCCCCATTCTGAGCCAAATGCAGTTCAGGAGATGGTACGAGAAGTGCTCCAAGTGTCACTCATTTTATGTCATTTAGAACCTCTTCTTTAAATGAACACTTCCACTTTGGCTTAAAAGATGTCAAAAGGTGTCAAAACTTTTCCCAACACAGAGATGAAAAAAGAATGTTGTGTACCTGAATACTTACTAGTATTGTACATTATTGACTAAGATTCATCTTTCAAATTGATATGTACCTGCATTTATCAATGCCAAAAGAAAAAAACAACACAGAAAGAACATGGATGGAATATAATCAGCTTTCCAGTTTACATGTGAAAACTGAACCAATTCCTGTAGCGATAGTATTACAGTTTTGCTAAACTTCACACTGATTCTGGATCTGCAGAGATTTCTAATTACCTACCCTGTTTAGATTTTCCTATTTTTCCTACCACTGCATTTTAAAAGGACTTTGCATTCTCATTGTTTTTGACCTGGGTGTTGCACTTCTCATATTCTAATGTTATTTTGGTTTAAAACTTTTGCCCTGAATCAAGCAGCTGACTATATTTACAAAACAAGGTTTAAAAAATAAAACAAGCAAACAAAAACAACCAAGAAAAGAAGTGAAGAAAGATCTGAATATGCACAGCCTTATAATTCTCAGATTATTCAGACCCACCCATACAAAAAAACTTTGTAATCTAGCAGTTGCTATGAGCACCCAAAGAAGACGTGTTTTCCAATGCACTAAAACCTGAACAAGCATCGTCCACATAAAAAGTGGCAGCACAAGGACCTCTATCTTATCAACAAAAAACTAGTTCATTTTCCATGTGTACAGTTTACATACTTACCCAGGAGGGCAAATGGAAATTACAGACAGATGAAGATGAAGCTGTCTCAAAGCCTTTGTCATGTGATAGTGACCTATAAAGTATCAAATAAAGGCACATCATCAGCACACCATGATTTTACAATATTGCAACTCAACACAACGCCAACAAGAGGAGAGATCCCAAAACTTGAAACTTGCTTCCTCCTCACCCCCACCTCAGATAAGTTGTCATTAAAACAAGATGACAGTCGCAGAAAACCGTAAGGAGCAAACAAAAGATGCACCGTGTCTTTAAAGGGCATTAGGACTGGGCAAATGGAGCAAATCATCTGAGTGTGCATCAGCAGGGTGGGTTATTTTCCTTCTGTGTCTCCCGTACACACGGATGCATGTTTATGCGCACACACAGACATACATACACACAGGGATGCATCACGTAATTATTTACATGCACACACAAACACGCACGCATTATCAAAATAAAAGCAGAAAGTTGACCACCATCTGCAAGGAGGTATTCATAACAATAACCCCCAGGAACTTACAGAAGTGAGCGATCAATCCCAGCGCGTGGGTAAAGCCAAAGAACGCAAAATTAACAAGAATAAGCCGCCAGACTGCAGGTACGAGATCCACCCGGGGAGACAGACAGACAGACGGACGGAAGGCTGCAACGCTCTAACACAGTTTCAGGTACTGCCCGTTCTCCCCCGGTAGAGCCCAGACGAGCCGCCCGGAGTCCTGCGGCCGCCCAGCCAGCCCCTCCACCACCGCAGCCCGCGGGGAGACCGGTGAGACCCCCGGGCCGCCGCGGGGGGAGCGGCGTTTGCAGCCGCCGCCCACCCCCGCCCGTGCAAAGTGTAGGGCCACCGGAATCCGGGCTCCGGGGTGGGGTGGAAAGAAAAGGTATTAAATATGGAGAAAGACCGCCGTGACCCAGGGTTTTCCCGTTTCCCCCCCGCGCCTCCCCCAGCCCCCGGTCACCATCAAGTTTGCATCTTAGTTACAAAATGTCGATCTTGAAGGCTGACAAGACACAGGGAGAGGGGGAGAGAAAGAGAAAGAGAGAGAAAGAGAGAGAGAGAGTGTGTGTGAGTGAGTGTGTGTGTGTGTGTGTGAGAGAGAGAGAGAGAGAGAAGAGAGTCCATCTTGCTTTGAGGGGGGAGGAGAAGAGCAATAATGCAGCGCATAAATCTCACCCTCCCGGGGGAAAAGTCTGCACAACACCTTTGGGGGCGGGCGAGCGGCCAGGGAAGGGGCGGTGGCGCGGGGAGGGGGCCCGGGGGGCTCCCCGGCCCTCCCAGCTGCCCTCCCCGGCGGGATCTGGCGAGGCAGGCTGGCAGCAAACACCTCCCTGCTGCTCCCCTCCTCCTCCCCGCGGGCCCGGGCGATGATCCCGCTGCTGCCTCCGCCACCGCCGCTGCCACCGCCACCGGGGAGGAGGTGCCGCCGCCAGGAGAGCCACATGGAGACCAGCTAACCCGGTCCCTGCCCCGGCGACCGGGCCGGGCCCCTCCGCTGCCCCGCCGGGCTGCGGGACTCGGACGTGTCACCAGCAGGACGGGCAATGGTTTCGGCGCCCCAGGCCCGAGTGACCACCGCCGGCCTGGCGGCGCCCCGGCCTCCCCGTACACACTCACCTCCGGAAAAAAACTTTTAACCACGGGCCTCCCCCGGAAAAAGTGGCGATTCCGCCCCGCACACGGTTAAAGCCCAGCGGCCCCCCGGCTCGGCTGGCGGCGAGCGGGGGAGACCCGGGCACGGTCCTTCCCCGCCCCGGCGGGGAGGGAGGGAGGGGGGAGGCAGGCAGGCAGGGAGAG
>JANHGN010022437.1:58681-84655 GCA_024605025.1 Megaceryle maxima | reverse complement strand
CAAGAACCGACAAAGTGTATGTCGAAGGTTGCCTGGAGTCTGACTGTGGGTTTTTCGGGTTTTTTTGGGGGTTTTTTTTTGGGGTTTTTTTTTTTTTTTTTTTTTTTTTTGACTGCAAATAATGTGAAAGTTTTATAACTATTGAATCTTGGGTCATTTTTGATTTGCCAAATGGATTGTAGTTTTTGACAGTAAAGACAGTTTAACAGAGGCACAGTGATGCATTTTCAAATATTTAATGCATTTCTATCTACTGTGCCAAATCTCTAATACCCAAACTACTCCAAAGGCAACTGGGGACATTTTGCACTTATTCATACAGCCACAATTGAAGTCAGAACACTTATATAATAAAGAATTTATGAATTGGCTCATGTAACACATGTTTTCTTTTAGTACACCATGGTGAAGGACATGCTCTCTCCAAGTCCCACTGAAAGACCAGAGGCTGCAGCAATCATAGAAAATCCTGTATTTGAAGACTTGGAGCTCCCACTGAAACCAGTGCTTAGGCAGAGGTCACGGACAATGAGTTTATCAGGAAACAAGCATTCTAGACAACCAAGCAAATAACTATCCTCAGGATCACTTCTTCCACTCAGCAGGTTTTACAGGGATTGTTCAGCAGAAGGATCCTATGATGCAGAATGTCTATCTTGGAAATAGTTTACTTAAAACATTTTTTTGCCATGTTTGATGTACAAGATGTCTTGGACAGATTTTTGTTTACTTTGACAGCCAACGAAAGCCAGTAACCCCACTTTTCACATTCCATTTTTCTTACCTTAACTCTCCTAGGTGGATGGGTCCAGCTACTGTGCTTACCAATGTTGTGCTCCGTTCTCATTTTTGGGGGGTTTGTTGGGTTTTTTTTAAGCTTGTAAATGTCAGCTTGCTGGGTGAGAGATCTGTAACATGTAAATAGAATTAAAATACTGTATTTTTATAGAGCAAATTACAGTCTCTAAGCCTAGTGAGTATCTATCCAGATCACTTGCTCTTTGGTGAAATGAAGATGATTTTGAAATGAACTATGACTCCATTTTTGTCCCCAGTGGGTAAACTGGGAATCTGCACTATTTTTAAAGCAAAAAAGTACCACAGTTGTACATACTGTCACTCTCCATAGGCAGTCATTAGAGGAACTAGTTTCATACTTCTGCACTATATTATATCTTAGGGAATGCATTTTATACAGACAAACCTGTAGAGAAGGAAAAGGGAGCTTTTTGTCATAAAAAGGGGGGTTTTATAGGCAGTGGTCAGAAGAGCCATAGTAAAAATTATGTATGAAAATGTTGTGAATCCTGAAAATTTAAACCTAATGAAGTCATACATGTTGTTTGTAATCATGTAGATTTGTAATTTAAAAAAAAAAAAAATCAACTGGTAGGCATTTGTGTAATCTGCTAATTTAACTGCCTAATGCCATGCTTTTTATTTCTTAATGTAAATATGTTAATTTTTATTTATAAAATACAGAATCAATCCATTTGGGTTGGTGGTGTACAGGATGCACTTGCCATAATTGTTGAGTGCATTAATTATTGTGACTTCTTTCAAGTCTAAATGATTTAATAAACATTTTTTTATTTATAAAAAAAAAAAAAAGAAAGAAAAAAAGAAAAAAAATATACACATAGTAGTTGCTTCTGTTCCGAACCTGCTCTGTGCATGCTGCAGGTGGCAGCCGTGTGCCGCTGGACCAGGAGGACAAGCTCTGCAATCCTTTGCTTTCCTGTCCTCCCCTAGTACACATGATGATGGAGCACAGGAGGTTCCACCCTAACACGCGGAGGAACTTCTTTACTGTAAGGGTCACAGAGCACTGGAACGGGCTCCCCAGAGAGGAGACTCCTTCTCTGGAGATGTACAAAACACGCCTGGCTGCGTTCCTGTGTGACCTGTGCTGGATTGTATGATCCTGCTCTGGCAGGGGGGTTGGACTCGAAGATCTCCAAGGTCCCTTCCAACCCCTGACACCCTGTGATACCTGTGATGATGTGAAGATAAATACACTGCTTGGAAGTGAGACACTGCCTGAAGAAAGAAGGGAAGTGAGCTCTCTCAACCTGAGTGAGAGGAGTCTTGAAGGGATAATTCATACGCTGTTAGAACTGTGTTTGTATAAAAGCATTTTCTGGTTTTACAGGATGAAATTTGTCCAAGTTGTAGTCTCTGAAATCAGTTCCTTAAAAGGTGTTGGATTCAAATCTTTCTGGGGATCACTGTCCTGTGGTGTGATGCTACAAGTGGTGACTAAACCAGCTGACACTCTGCAGCCCTTTGAAAGGCACAAATGCATTACAAAGATTGTCTTCCTTGTGCTCTTGGGTAACTCTCCCAGGGACTGGCTTGTCCTGTTGAAGCCAGAATGTTGCAGGAAATACTTGGTCAGAAACAGAATTTTATCATTTGTTGGGTAGAAAGAAGACAGTTAAGCATGTCCTCTTCCCTGGGATCTCCTTGTTAGCATCAGCTATAAAGACACAGTGAAATAGCCACAGCTCCAGCCTCTCTGGCTTGGTTACAGATGGAGCACAGGAAGTTAGGAGTAAGGTGTTTTTAACTTGCTGTGTGTATGTGCTGGATGTAATCAGCAGCCTATCCCAATGGCCCTGCAGTATTTTGGTTCCATACTAGGTCTGTCTTACATATTCTGGGATGTTTGAGAATGTTCTCCTCAAAGGCACAAGTCCTACACTCTGGTCCATGTCCAGCCACACAAGCACCTGGCCATGCTCGGCTCTTAATTGCCTGTGTCAGGGAGTCTTTGCTTCTCTTGGCATGGGATGCTGGAGAGAGTTGCCTGTGTCTTTGCTCCTTTGTGCTCCAGGGTATAACTAAGGAAGTTGTCTCCTGAACCAGAGGAGGTTTCTCTGAACTCTGGTCTTGCCTGCAAGCACTTCTCTGCCTCTGGCAGCTCCACTTGCTCTGCTCCACCACAGGGGCAGGAAGATGCTTCTCTGTGGTATGAAATACCTACCTGGGCTCTTATCAGCTCCAGGACTATTTTACCATCTCTTTAGGACCAGCCTACCCCTAGGGCTGCACCACCCATGTTATTTTCCCACTTTAAGTCAGATTTTAATGATACATACATGTCTCTGTTCCACCCCTGTCCTGGCAGATGATGTTCTCCAGTCAACTCAGACTGAATAGTTAACCATGACTGAAAGCCTTTGGTCTAGTGTGTGTTTATTCTATGTTTACACCCCGGAAGGGGAAGCAAGGGAGGCTTTTTTCAGCTCTGTACAGATGACAGCAGCAGCTTTCTACCTTGTCTGAGATCTGACAGGAATGTCTTGTGGCTCATAGGCAAGTCTATTTGCCTTCTTGTCATTTATCAACATCTAGAAGCAGACTGTTACACTGTCTCTCATCTGTCTGTGGCCATGGAAATGGGTGTGTACCTCCCTGCCAACTTTTTGTGCAGAGGGACATCTGGACAGAGAGGTCGTGCAAAGGGGAGCTCTGGTTTCAGGGTCTGCTGTGCAGCACTGGGGTCCTAGCATGTTTTTACAGAGGATGTTGCCTATCACTCAGCATCTTCCTTACCAGCACTCAGTTTTCTGGGCTGAAGCACATTTCCTTGTCCTGTTATCAAAATGAATTGGATATCAGAAGCAAGAACCCTGCCATCTCCACCTTTGTGCCCACCAGACCTCAATGCTTCCCTCAGAAGGATGGCAGAGTTGTACAGTTATTCTCCTTACTGCTTCCGTGTCAGTGGAGTCATAGGAGCTGGGAGACCTAACCCACACCATGAAGAGTCAGCTGATGGGAGTGCTAGTGGTGTTGCAACCCTAAGTCAGGGCTGTTTCTTCTACCAGGCTCTTGAGAGAGAACTTCTGACTGTTGTACCCGTGGAGCTGAGCTGCTCCAGACAGGAGCTACTTGCTTTTTGCTACATTTCTGGGAACAGCGCTCCGCTACCACTGAACTGTAAAGGCAAAATGACTCAGGACATTCACTACACACACACTCCCCCTCTTTTTTTTTTTTTTTTTATTTATTAACCAAGTGATGTTGTCCACCCCTCTGTGAGCCTCACTCCAGCAGTTTTAGCATTGAATATTACCCTGGTTATCTTTCTGCTGTGTTTACAGGCTGCAGAAGACTTCCCTGTCCCAAGGATGTGACTGAGCTCTCCAAAAAAGCTATTTCAGAAGCCACGTTTGAAGTGTTTCACATCCACAAAAAAATCAGTCACTGAGGGCAGTGACTCTCCCATGTAGACTGCTGCAAGACCCCCCCTCAGAATCATGCCAGGGGAAGTGATGGCTGTTGAGTGGTCACCAGTCCTCATGCGACCATGCTACAGAAAAGCTGTGGTCCTGGGGTTTGGCTCCTGCTTTTACCCACTGTCCCAATGTTGTAGAGACATGTAGCTACAGTCCTGCCTTTCCAGAATAATCCTCTGGTGAGGTGCTCCATGGCCCACCCTGGAGAGCTGGTGCTTGCTTGATGATGTTTGAAGTCCAGACAAGCACTTGGGTGTGGCAAAAATAATCATTCCCATTTATCATCTGGTTTTTTTTTTTTTAATGCCTGTGTGGTCCAGCAATACTCTATAGCTACGCTCATAGCACCACAGCATAGACATCACAGTGCAAAAGACACAAGTAGTTAATTCCTCTTCACATCCCCTCTTTGGCTGGTCTTGGTGACCTGTAGCCCCCTTTAAGCCCCTGGGGACTCGGTACTCTTGGTGTTATGGCAAGTCTTGCTCTTCTCCTGGGGTCTGCCACATGGGATACTTGAAGAATTAATAAGGAAGCTCACAGATCATTCACAGAAAGCCACTGAAAACTCTGAACCTCTTGATATTTTAGAAGCGAGTTGAACCCTGAGCAACAGCTCAGACTGGAGAGTGATGCCTTTATAAAGGAGTGACCTCTGCTCTTTGACCCCATCCCTCCTAACTCCCAAACACAGACTGACACATGTGGTGTTATTAAACCTGTCAACTTCGTAATGTCAGCTGCAAGATGAGAGCTACAGTGGCTTGATAGGAAAGGTTCCCACCTTACGCTGCAGATCACCAGGATGTACACAAGGACAAGTTCAAATTATCATACTGATTTTTTTCTTTTTTCTCCAGCATGAAGATTGAATTCACCTTAAGAAATGCTAATTAAAAAAATAATGACTCAGGAAGGAATTATCTCCGTTAGTTATAACAAGTTGCTCCTAAAGTATCAAAGTTCTTCATAAAACTGTGGAAGATGAAGAAATGCATCTTTGTTGGATGCCCTCAGCTGTAACAGTGCAGCCCCTTCTTCCCCTGGCTTCCTACCCATTAATTTTCCATTAGGATGTGCTTTGCACCTCTACCACCACCTCTAGCAACCGATTCTGAATCCTATTACTTGGGTTTGCCCTTCAGGGCACCATTGGGTGCTGGCACTGTGATGTTGTTATATTCTAGATCTGGAGCAGTCTTGGAAAATGTGGCTATGGAAACCATGTCTTCTCCAATGTCCACCTGAGACCTGTGCCTGCAAATGAGCAGCTTCTTCAGGGCCCGTTGGAAGTCCCGGTTCAGGAACGCATAGAGCATTGGGTTGATGGTAGAGTTGCAATACCCTAACCAAGTGATGATCTTGAAGGTGTCAACCAAGACTGTGTTGGTGGAGTCAGTGCCTCTGGCAGCGAGCCAGACGTTCAGAACAAAGTATGGCAGCCAGCACAGCACAAAGACTGAAATGATAATGCTAATGGTCCTCGTGGCCTTGTTCTCCAGCTGTAGGTGGTTCTGCCGCTTGCTATTGGGGTGGTAGTGAATCTCCAGGGTCTGAGACATGATACGTGTGGCCTTGAGCCGTGAAGCTCGGTAGATGAAGAAATACATGCTGCACATGACCATGAAGGGGACAAAAAATGCCAGAGCAGAAGCCACTATAGCAAAAATCCAGTTGGTGACAAAGATGCATTCTCTGCCTGCGTCAAAGTCCACCCCGGGGATCTCGTTCCAGCCTTGCATGACTGGAAGGAAGGAAATGAGGGAGGAGTATACCCAGACCATGCAGGTCATCACAATGCATCTGCAAAAGGAAAGAGATGGGGAGGGGAGAGAGGGTCTGAGTAATTTTGAGTTAAGAACATCCAGTACAATTCAATCCCCATGGTAACCTGTGTGGGATATCACCGCTCAGCAGTCCCACAGGGCTTGGAGAAGGGGAAAAGCCAGGCTACAACAAGTTCACACATTAATATCTCTAACAACTGGGTAATTGGGTTTGCAGAATTGAGGTCAGTGTAGGGGATGCTCAGACCTGGCTGAAAAAAGAGGATGAAATGTTTTACAGAGGATTTTTGTTAATATTTAAAACAAGAGCATATAGATTTTTCTAAATATTTTTTCCTTATTGTGGCCTTCCAGTACTTAAATGGGCCTACAGGAAAGCTGGGGAGGGACTCTTGATCAGGGAGTGTAGTGATAGGACAGGAATAATGGCTTCAAACTGGGAGAGAGGAGATTTATATTAGGTATTAGGAAGAAATTCTTCACTGTGAGGGTGGTGAGACACTGGCACAGGTTGCCCAGAAAAGCTGTGGATGCCCCATCCCTGGAAGTGTTCAAGGCCAGGTTGGACAGGGCTTTGAGCAACCTGCTCTAGTGGGAGGTGTCCCTGCCCATGGCACAGGACTTGGAACTAGATGATCTTTAAGATCCCTTCCAACCCAAACCATTTGAGAATTCTATGATTTGGTTTCAGCTTTAATATCTGGCTGATTATCTTCTGAGGAGCAATAGGGGTAGAGCTGATGGGTACTAGATCCTCTGTACCACTGCAGCATTTGTTCTGTCACATGGGATGCTGCATAGCCCCTTCCTCATCTTGGCAACTGCCCGTGCTCCACAAATCATACACAGCAAGAGTTGCAGTAGGAAAAACATCCCCAAAAGAGCCCGAACCCACTTTGTAAAGCACCCCACAGCTGCTGTAGCCTCTCTGCCTACCCTCAGACAACCTTCCCCACCCTACAGTCCTCATTTCAACATTTCACATGAAACCTTGACAGGACCTAAGAAATTCATCCTGTTTTCTCTGCATTTCCCCCACAAATACCACTTCAGAAAACATTCTGAGTTTAAGAGGGGGAAGATGACCCCCACATGCATCCTTCTGGATGTCATTTCCCCTAGTCCTTGGGGAAATTCCCACAAAATACCTGAAAGGGGCAGAACTAGAGGTACAAGTCAGCCCACACCACTGGTTTCTACCCCATTTTGCGACCTATCCTTAGCTCAAAACGTGCTTTCCCAGGAGTGCCAGCTCAGCTGCATTCTCCTTTTCTCCTCCACCACATCAAACATTTTCTGTGAAGTTTCAAATCATGTAAAGATCCTTTGGCCACGTTACTCTGCTTTTAGGCAGCAACTGTCAATAGCTCATTTGGTCACAAGTCAAAATAGGCCATGGCAAAGTAAAAAATTCAACGGACCCAAAGTGAGGAGCTACTCCACTCACCTGCCACGGGACATTCTTCTTGAATAGTGGTACGGGGTCACCACCGAGCAGTATCTGTCCAGGCTAATGAAGCACAGCGTGACGATGGATGCAGTGCAGAACATGACATCAAAGGAGATCCAGACTTTGCAGAACTGCTTCCCGAACAACCACATCCCCGTCACCTCGTAAATGATGCTGTGAGAGAAAACAGGTATAAATCACAGCTAGAAGGACAAATTTCATGCATTTAGAATCATAGAACAGTATTTCTTTAAGAGTCCACTGAGGTAACACCATATCTTAACATGGAGGCACTAAAGATGGGCGTGCAGCTCAGTTAGTCAGCAGGGATTCATCTTCCAAGTGCAACCCAGGCAATAATCCACAGGTGGAGTGTAGCTGAAGAAAACCAAACCTATGCTTCTTGCCTGCATTGTTATAAGCAGGTGTCTTGAGAGAGGTGCTTTGCCCCCCAGAGCTCCCCAAATTTACATCTGCAGAGCTTTGTTTAGCACAGCTTTTTGCAGTGCCCTGTGCAGAACAGACTTTTATGATTCTTCCCCCCTTCCTGGGGTTGGAAGATGCTCCCTCTTCCAAGAAACTCACTTTTCACCCAGTCTCGTGCTTCAAAGCCAGAGGATTTAAACTCTTGGTTAAAACAAAAGAAGATCCTAGGAGGAAGCCTGTGTGCCTTGCACATTATGCAGCTCACAAATGCCTCAGTGAGGTAAACGTACCAGTAAAAAGCAGACATTATGCCAGAATTACTTCCAAGAAAGAAGGGCTGAGGGGCCTGTAAGAAGTGAGCAGTGAAGGAAGGAACATAAGGCAGCTGTAGGAAGGCTGATGCTTGTTTCTATAGCATTCAGTTAGATGGCATTTGCTTCCCCTTTTCTTTCACCAGCTTTCTGCAACTCCTGGGGTGCTGCTGAAATAACCATTGTGTGTGAATTCGATGGGAAAGGCTGAGTAACCATCTAGCCCTGCAAAGCTCTAATTATCCTGTAGCTTCACAGCTTGCTGGGCAAATACAGTGCAAGCAGGGCTGCTGTGCTGCACTGCACTCAGGTGGGCTCTGGCGTTCAGCAAAGGGCAGAAAAGAGTCAACTTAATGTCAGAGGAGTTCAAAACCAATGCGTGCCCTCCACCTAATTAGCATCAATTCATTAAAATGACTTGTGAAGATTGTTCTGGAGCGCAGCAACTGCTGTAGGTGGGTACAGGGCTGCTGAAGGGCCCCAGCCCTTGGCAGCTATTTGTTATGGAGCATGATGTGGAGGAAAAGAAAAAAAAAAAATTAAAAATCAAGCTAACATTAATCTACAGGAAAATCTCTCCCTACACTGTGGTTGCCTCCACAAGGGCAGCATGGAGGGTCCCACTGCGTACACATGGAAGGTTTCATGGCTCATTTTTAGGTGGGGAAATAAGGCATATAGAAATTAAAGCACAGGTCCAGGGATGGACTTGAGTGCCTTGTTGCAACTTCTCAGAAGTCCTCCTTATCTGCAGAGATGCTATAAAGCCTGTGGTGTAACCACCATTGCCTTCCAGAAGCAGAGCACAGTGCAGTCATGACCATCCCTGCACACAGATCGCAGCTGAGCAGGTCTCTGATTCTCATCAGCATGCATCTGGTGGGATGCACCTGCCCTAGCAGATGTTCTCACAGCACAGGGAAGTGGGTATCTGTTCCCTCTTCTATGAGGTAAAAGTTCTCTGCAGCTTGCAAATGATGCCTGTTAAAGAGGAATAATAGAAGACCAAAGAAATGTACAGTATGAGCAGAAGTGAAGTCATAAGTGAAGTTTCACTTATGCTTGTCAAAGAAGAGTTTGAGGAAATGCTCAGCCTGAAAATGACTGGGGTGGCTGGAGTACCCAGGCAGCAAGCTAAGCACAGCTGAACTGCTCCTGCAAATAAGCCAAACCTGGAGGACAACAGGACTCTTATTCTTACAAAATTAAGGCACCAGGTGACAACCCTGTTTTTCCTATCACATTTTCTTGAGCCAGACCAGATCCTAAGGTAATTTCTTTTCCTTCTCTTCTTGCTCCTTCTCTCTGAGGAGCAAACTACAGTTCAAAAGAGCAACACTGATACGAAGCCAAGACAGTGGGAAAGATGTGAAACAACAGCTACTTCATCAGCAGGGTCCATTCCTCACCAAGTGGCCCACCAAGAGCCAGCAAGTATTCACACCAGGTCATTCAGAAGGGGCACAAAGCATTAATCATCCTCTTCTCTTTGCTCCTCTTCATAATTTGTTGTTAAATAAGTCATCACTCTCCTCGGTGTGCTATTTTCCATCTGGCTGCATAGGGAAGCCATTAGTTTTCATGGAAATACTTCCCACCTTGTCCTGTCAAAGGATGGCAGAGTGCATGACAACAGATGATGGGTTTAAACTAAAAGAGGGTAGATTCAGACTGGATATAAGGAAGAAATTTTTTACAATGAAGTTGGTGAAACACTGGCCCAGATTGCCCAGAGAGATGCTCCATCCCTGGAAACATTCCAGGGGAGGCTGGACCAAGCTCTGAGCGACCTGATCTAGTTAAAGATTTCCCTGCTCACTGCAGGGGGGTTGGACTAGATGACCTTTAGAGGTCTGTGATTTAATGATCTTTCCCCTCCCCTCATATACTTCACAGCTGTGGTCCCTGTTGCGCCCTTCTCATTTTTTGCTGGCACAAGAAGCCACAGACAGATTTCCCAATGAAATGTATTTTCATCTGTTTCTCATTCTTTCCATGCTTTCTTGGAAGCCTACAAGCAGGAATTGTCCAATTTCCTTCCCCTTTGCATTCCTAACTGAGCAAAACCTATCACCAAAGTCCCTTTTTCTCCCTGCCAACGAAGAGATCTTACTCCAGTTTTGGGGAGTGCCACCAGTCTTACAGGGGAAATTACATCTGCCAAGACACCCACCTGCCTTCACTCTTTGCTACTGCTCCCTCCCATCACCCAGATTGCAAATACCATGTCAGCAGGTGGGAGGCAAAAATAACAAAGGTACTGGGTAAATAGAAATGAACAAAAATCCATTCAGAAGAAAACAAATAGAGGACAGGTATTGCCGAACATGAGTAGAATGTGGAGACACCAGAGAAGTCATCAACAGGCAAAATAATCAAAGGGGAAGCTGTGATAGAGAGCTGGAACTCACTCCAAAGCAGGAATTGCTCAACATTTGTCTTCTTTGAGCAAATGAGGTGCTGTCATTCCTTGGTAAGACTGCAGTAATGCAGAGGATGATCTCCTAGAGGCATGGTTGGAGTGGGTGGAAGAGCAGGTGGTGCTGTGCACTCCTAGAGACGAGCCCTTGAGACATATGGGCTGGACTGGGATGAAAACCTCTTATTTCTGGGCTTAATAAGAACATGGAAAATAAAAAAAAAAAAATAGCCCAGGAAAATTCCAAGTAGCAGAAAGATTGTTCCTTTAGCTGATCTTTAGTGACTTACACACTGCCACAATCCCATCTTCCTCCAACACAGAGTAAAACCCCCACTATCAGCAATACAAATCTCCTGGTTAATTCACTACCCTCATTCCCACCGACTTGAATAGGACAGGAGCAGGTTAGATCATCATACAGCTACAGTGCAATCCAAGTCCCCAGGGCAGGTATTTGTAACACCAGGTGGAGGAGGGAGACAGGTGAATACAGATGGATAAGTTCAGAACCTGAAGTTAAAAACTGACCAAACTCAGAATTTAAATCGGCAGTAATATTTTTTAAAGGGCATTGTTTTTTTCACCGGACACTATAAATTAAAACTGTGTAATTGCTTGTTGAGAAAATACCTTTCAGTGCCAAATTCAAAAGCATGGGCAGCCCTGTGAGAATTGAAGCACAGAACATGAAAAGAGTTCAGCTGCTTTGTACTGCTCCAGGAAAACTAAGCTGGGTGCAGCCCCCACTTTACACAAACCTGTGGCCATTTTTGCAGCACAAGACAGAAAGGACAAATAAACTGATTTCTGTATTTGTCTTACTATAGAATCATAGAATCATTTAGGTTGGAAAAGACCTTTAAGATCATCAAGTCCAATCATTAACCCTACTCTACCAAGTCCACTATTGAGCCATATCGCCAAGCACCACATCTATACAGCTTTTGAACACATCCAGGGATGGCGATTCAATCACCCCCCTAGGTAACATGTTACATGTTTTAGCCAGGTGGTGAACCTCCTGTGAATATAAACCTCATGTAGGGACAACTGCCCTCTGAAGTGCCTTTTCCCCCATTAAATATAGGGGGAGCCTAAATTACCCTACTTATACTAAAATAAAATCCTTACATTTACACAAAGAGAGAGGAGACAGCCTTTGTCCCCATGTCAACACTGCCAGTTATTGCTTTGCAATGCAGACTGTATTCCAGCCTTACAGAATCTCAAGGGGGCCTACAAGAAAGCCAGGGAGCGACTTTTTACAAGGGCTTGTAGTGATAGCATGAGGAGTAATGGCTTCAAAGTGGGAGAGGGGAGATTTAGATTAGATATTAGGAAGAAGTTCTTCACTGCGAGGGTGGTGAGACACTGGAACTGGTTGCCCAGAGAAGTGGATGTCCCATGCCTAGAAGTGTTCAAGGCCAGGCTGGACAGCGCTTTGAGCAATCTGCTCTAGTGGGAGATGTCCCTGCCTACGTCATGGACCTTGGAACTAGATGATCTTTAAAGTCTCTTCCAACCCAAACCATTCAAGAATTCTATGACAATAGAGGCAAAATAATTCCCCCAAGTGCAGCAAATCCCATTTGTTATCCTACTGCAGACTGCAGCTCTTCTAGTCTGTTATGCAGGCAAAACATTTATTTTGCCAGGTCTCCAGCTTTCCCCATAAACTCCACTGGTATGTTGTCTAAACCAGAAGGAAGAATCAAAATTCTGTGTTTCACCAACAGGAAGAATAAAATCTCTTCAATAGCCTTTCAAGTTCAGTAATATGAAATCAACCCTTTTCTTAGGCTAGTAAGAAACTTTACTTCTCCCTCCCACTTCCAGAAAATAGATAAGGCTAAACAAGTCTAAAATCAAAAGCACAGAATTTAACTCCACTGATTTCAGTAGTCATTCTTGACTAAAAAAAAAAAAGAGGGAAAAATACAATCCATGACTGGCTCTACCTTTGGAATGCTAGCAGGATCATTGCACCAGCAGCAGTCCTCATCTCACATTCCCCAAATGCTCAGAGTGGGCAAAATCATCAAGCAATCATCAACTAGCTAGAGGTAGTCCTGGAAGAGGGGACTCATTACACTGGAGCCACTTGAAAATCTGGATATCTAGTTCAGACCAGCAGCCAGGGTTCTTCTATAGCCAACAGGAAAAATACGCTTGGGAAGTGTCGCTTCACTCTTTATAAAGGGGAGTCATTATAAAGGCTAGGAAAACTGAGGCACAGATGCTCATATAATCACCAGCCCACAGTTAATCTCTTTGGAGACCCCATCCCCAGGCACCGCATGTGAACTTTTAGCCAGCCCTGCTCAAGGAGCAGCTGCTGAGCTTGGAGAAATAATGTTGCACACAAACACCACCGTCTGATCTTACCTTACAAGCACTTCTTACCTAAAGGGCATGACAAGACAAGCTACAAGGAAGTCTGCCATGGCTAAGGACATGATAAACATATAGGTGACAGTGCGCAGCCTCTTTTCCACCACTGGACAGATGAAGACTACCATATTTCCCAGAAGCGTGATCAAGTCAATGAGGGTTAGTATGAGCCCAATGACCACCTCCTGGAGGCCGATCCCTGCCAAGTTGCCATCTCCTTTGACAAAGGAAGAGGCAGCAGAGGAGAAATTAGAGAACCAAGATTCATTTTTGTCCATCAGCATCTTCACACTGTTAAAATCTGAAAGAGAGGAAAGGGTTAAAAAAAATAAATAAGGACTTGAATGCACATGACTTGAAGGTCTGTGAGAGGAAAGTACAGAAATAGTGTTTATGCTTCATTTACTTCAAGAAAAATCCACACACCCCGCTGTGTCTGTGCCATCACTATCCCATGGTTATCAGTCTGTTAGAAGTCTCTGAAATCCTGAGGGTGAGGGCAATGTGTAGCATTGGCTGAAGTCTTTCACAGGAATTAAAAGCCCTCCTGTGAATGAAATTGTATCATCAGAAGCATGATACAAAAATAAAATGTGCCGAGAGCGGAGAGAGGACAAGCAAGCAACTTAAACCCAAAATTAGAGCAGCTCTGCTAAACCCCACTGAACAGCATGACATATCCACTAAACATGGGGGTTGGAACTAGATGATCTTTGAGGTCCCTTCCAAACCAGACGAGATGATTCTAAGATTCTGTGTTCTCATTATAATCTCTGCCACCCGCAGACCAGGTGAGGCTGCATGCCCAGGCTGGCTGCTTTCGTAACCCCACTATTCCGTCAGTACGTGCTTTATACTGAGTTGTCCTGGAACTTTTTTTAAAGTCCTCTGAAGTGAGGACCTTTTTACTAGGATGGTGGGCAGCACCATCATACAGTCTAAAGGACCATGCAGAGCTGCTGGCTACCACACAGGGAGCTTAAAGCAAGTAAGCAACTGAACTATCTCAGGTGCAGCAGTGACCTCAGACTCATGTCCCTTTCTGTGCCCAGCCAGAAGAGGATGCTCCCAACTCGCAGGGAACTTTTCAGCTGAGGAAATTCATGTATCCACAGCTCAGTTCTCAGACTTCAACAAGTGGTGTCACAGGTACCTGAAAAGGTGGGAATGATGCGCTGCAAAAATTCCAGCAGTTCAAAATTCACTGGTATGAATGGAAACACAAAGGCAAAACTTGCAGGAAAAAGCAAACTATACAAATATTTCCAGACATCAAATTATTACATTTGAACACCACTGCTTCTCCTGTGACTGGGCTGTGTTTCCACAGGGCCTTTAGGTCAATCCCACATCTCCAGGCATCACTACAAAGCACAGCATGATAATGTGCCAGGATAAATGTCCACATAGTCACACACACACCTTATCACACAGTGGTCAGGTTTTGCCTTAAGAGGATTATAAGAACAAGGCAGCAAGTAGCAAAATTTCCTCCATGCCTTTTTTTCCTTCCAGCAGCCTATGATCCAGAATTACCTCTGAAGATGGTTTCAAGGAATTCTAAATCATGATGTCCTGCTTCCTCTTTGGCCCATACAAGCTTTTAGCATCTATAGCAACAACTTCCACAGCTCAGCTATGAGCCGTGCAAGGAAACACCTCTTTTTACTTGTTCTGAGCCTATCACCAGCTAGTTTCACTTGATGCCCTCTGGTCCTTGTATTGGAAGAAACATTACACAAGCTGTCCCCATCCACTCTCTCAATGCCACCAATGGGCATTTTAATTTCTGTCACATCCCCCAGTCCCCTCATCATCTCTTCACTTGCTCATTCCTTGCACAGAAGAAATTGAGGACTTCTGGACACCCCTCCTGCTCCTCTAAGCCTTGGAGATGGACCAAAACTGCAAACAATTTCCAAGAGGTAAATGCACTGTGGATTTATATGAGGGTATAACGATGTTCTCTGTTCCGTCCTGCTTCCCTTTCATAACAACCCCTAACACGGTTTGCCGCTTTTGATTGGCACTTAGCACCAAGCTGACCTTCACAGGACAGCCTATCACCATCCAGAGATCTCATTCCTGAGCAGTAATAAGTCAGCTGAGAGCCTGCTGCTTTAGATGGGAAAATAGGGGGAAATGAGGAAATTAAGTTCTCTCCATCTTCCCCAAACTCCATCACTTTACAGTTGAATTTCTCCTTCCATTTTAGTGCTCACTGAGCCTCATAAAAACTTTTCTGCAATTCTTTAAGTCAAGCTTTATCCTTTATGCCCTGATTAAATATTGTTTCACCTGCAAATATCACCACTTACATTTCACAGTTTTTCCAGTTAGAGATTTATTGAACCCCACTTATCCCAGCCCCTCTCCCTGTTAAGAGCATTGCTGACCTCACTTCCACACAGTAACTCACCACCCACTTCCCCTCTGAATTTCACCTTTTTGGACAAGTATTTATTCACATGTGGAACTTCCTTCTTAACTCAGGACTACTTAGTTTCCTTAAAAGCCATGGCCTTGAGGGAACGTATTGAAAACCCTTCAGAAATCCAAGCAGAATACACCAACAAGGTGCTCCTCATCCACACACTTGCTGACTCCTTCCAAGCTCTTCCATATGATTGCGAGACTGGGCTGCTTTTTGTAAAAGCAATACTGACCTCTTCCTGGGGTGTAATTGTGTTACATGCCCCCACTCATCCTTCAAAATTCTCAGCTCCTGACTCTGACTTCCATTTACTGGCTGAATTTAGTGGTTTCCTTTCCTTCATGTTAAAAAGATAAAAATAAAAAAGTAAAAATCAAGAAATAACTAAAGCTGTCTGGAAAAAATTAAGGACAGCTTCTCCCCTGACCCTCCTCACCAGAGTTGGGATTTGCTGACTGAGACCTGAAGCTCTCCTGCTCCTCCAGTGCTGAGAACAAGCAGGTTTGTTGGATACCAAGCTCTGTGGCAGGCCCCTGAGCAGGCACTTGTAAAAGTCTACAGGGTGTCTTAATGAAAATGTTCCTTGGACAACATTTCACATCCTGATAACACCCCATAACAATAAAATAAAACAACCTGTCTTCAGCTCTCATGTTATCAAAAGAGGATAATCTGCACAATTCTTTCTAACAACCCCACTGAGGATGTCATCAAACTGGATGAGCTCCTGCAGAACAGTTTGATTTCAATGCAACCACACATCCTGGCAGAAAAACCGTTCAGACTGTTCTCCTCCCTGCGTGGTCCGCACAGATGGCACCGTGACTGCCAGCTGACAAAGCCACGTGGTGACAACGCATGGCTGCACAGCCAGACAAACTGCAGAACCTGCCACTGCAAGCTCCATTACATGGTCCATGTCCATCTTCCAGCTCATCTGGTTATCTTCCATCTCCCACACCTGCTGGAAGAGATACTGGTGTCCTTATATCTCTGGGGCCTCTGCAAGGTCTGGAAACAGTCCTTGTATTTCCACCTTGAGCTGACCCCTAACCAGTTTAAGCACCTGAACACCACCCAGTCAGCCTTATGTTCTCCTAGAAGAGCATGCAGCATTAAATAGGCTCCCAAGATATGAACAGCAAAACTCAGGTTTAATGAAAAATCAATGGTTTCAAAAAATCAATGTCACATTTTAAGGTTTTTTTTTTAAATCAGGTATTAAGGTTTTTTAAACCAGTGTAATATTTTGTCTCTGGCTTTCATTATTAATCACAGATGAGAATGCAGGATTCATTGTTTGGGTTTTTTAGATGTAACACTGAAACAAGAAGGACTGGAAGACACATCTTCCTTCTCCTGCAAGCAATAACTCTGCTCACATGGTTATCTATCAGTGTTAGTACCACTCTAATTAAAGCAGATCATTACATACACAACATTGGTCTGGTACTGTGAAGACACACTGCACTCAAATTTTAAGTAGGATTAGAGTTCCTCATTGCAAGCTCTCTGTGCTACTCAAGTACCAGCATAGCCACCAGCCTGGGTTAGAAAGTCTTCTCAAGTGAAAAACTTAACAGCAGGTTGCTTAATGCAGGATCCATCTAGGAGCTTGACACAATGAAGTGCAAATACAGGAGGCAAATTTGCTCACACACAAAACATTAGAGAAACACTCTTTTCATCATACTATTTTTTTGGTTGAAAGGCTGAAAGGCTGGAAGTGAGACTCCCCTCATTTGACCTCCATGATTGGCTTGTAGTGATAGTATGAGGGGTAATGGCTTCAAACTGGGGAGACGGGAGATTTAGATTAGAAATTAGGAAGAAATTCTTCACTATGAGGGGGATGAGACACTGGAACAAGTTGCCCAGGGAAGCACTATGACTGGAAGTGTTAAAGATCAGGTTGGATGGAGCTTTAAGCCACCTGGTCTAGTGGGAGGTGTCCCTGCCCATGGCTGGGGGTTGGAACTAGATGATTTTCAGGTCCCTTTCAACCCAAAACATTCTTTGATTCTCTGATTTCTCTGACAACAAAAAGAAGGGATGACGGATGCTTGAAACTTAAGATTTGAACTCTGAACTATATTTCAGGGTGCAGACAGCAGGGCCGTGCTGCTCCTGGCTCCTTTTCAAGGATCCCTGGGCAGGGAGTCCCTGGAAGCTCATCCAGAGTCTGTCACAGTCAAGCACCTGAGCTTGATGGCTCTCATCCTTTTCCGGACTGGGCAGCCAGCAACTTATCTCACTAGAAGTGCTACTCATGAACCATCCAGAGAATTAATACAGGAGAGCAGGGGATAATACAATCTTAACATGCCTGTGGAAATCTTTGGGACAAAGCAGCACATCCCATCCTTTCCATGGATGACTTCCACAACTTAAATACTGGAGCTTTTAATTCCTCTCTTCTCTTTAATTTGCTGCAGCAACTTCTGTGGTTACGCTGCTGATACAGGACAGTGTCTTTCTTTAACATCAAACTTCCAGCTTTTCCTGTAAGGAGTCCTCTTAAACTGATGGGATAAATGGTCAGTTGTACCATGATGGGGGATCCCAGATTTCCTGGGGATCTCAGATGCCTTAGAGATTATATTGTTCTTATTTGGACATAATGGATTTTCTTCTCTTCAAAAATTAATGGGCTAGATTCTGCTCTCAGCCTGCCTGAGGGAAGCAACTCCATCATTCCAGCAGTTTACCTTCAATATACAGAAAATTTGACCTAATTTATTCAGCAAATCACAAGTAAAAGGTTAATTTCATTACTAAATGCTATGTTTTGATGGCAGGGAAGAAAAAAAAAAAAAAAAAGCTCTGCAATCTCAAGGCTGACTGCACACTAAAATCTTAGAGGAATTACGAAAATTTGAAATACATTTGCTGCCAGATGCTGCTCCTCTGCTAAACCAACTACAAATCAGCATATGGCAGCATGCAACTGTACCTGCTCCAGGACCCCAAAACACATTTTCCTCCTCCCCTCTGCTGCGAGCCAAACAGTGCACTGCTCTGCAAGGCTGGCGTGCAGTGATAAAGGAGGAAGCATCCCTGCGGATCCACCTGTAGAACAGTCATTCAAAGAGGCCACACAGC
Organism: Megaceryle maxima; assembly: GCA_024605025.1. NCBI lineage: Eukaryota > Metazoa > Chordata > Aves > Coraciiformes > Cerylidae > Megaceryle > Megaceryle maxima. The sequence goes on along the minus strand of JANHGN010022437.1, from coordinate 66,088 downwards.
AAGGAGCCTTTACACCTACTTTCCTTTTCTTGTCTGCAATCCAACTTTCCCTTTTGAAGGACAGCATTTCTCAGGGCTCAAATGGTTTCTTTCCACTCCCAAATCAGTGCAGAACAACTCGTACAACCTCTCCAACAGCTAACCAGCTGAAAACCCCAGCAAAACATACAATCCTTACCTTCAAAGCTGCCCGTTGAACGCAGCCAGCCAGCTTGAAGCAGCTCAGCAGTACCGCTGAGCTGGGTGCGTGGTGCTTTTCCCAGCATCAGGGTACAGGGGGCTCACAACAGCTCGCAGGGCTCCCAGATCCCATCCCACAGAGCTGCTCCCTGCCTGGCTATGCGAGGCTGATGATTTCTGCCCCAGCACAGGATGTGGGGCCCGCACCTGTGAACCAGCACAGCGGGTTGCCCTTTGAGATCTCGCCCCCAGCAGAAGTTCATGCTCTTCAACAGCAAAAGGAAATTCTACTGCAACCACCTCTCTGAGGAGCGGGAGAGACTGAAGAGCAATCGCAGCAGTAAAACTCTAGGCAAAGTTAAACCCGTGCCTGCAAGCACGGGGGTACCCACTGGCGTTAGGGGAGCCACTGACTGGGGTGCCTAAACCCCAGCTCCCGGGTAGGGGGCAAAACCCCCAAACCCTGGTTTGCAAAAGCACCGACACCTAGGGTGCAAAACTCCACTCTTGGGGTGTCAAATCCCACCCTATGGGGGCCAAAAATCCCAAACCCCGGGGGGCAAAAATTCAACCCCGGGGTTGCAAAACAGCCAACCCTTAGGGTGCAAAATTCCCGACCTGGGGTGCCAAATCCCACCCCCCGGGGAGCAAAAGTCCAGCCCTCGCGGGGGGGTGGAAACCCCAACAATGCTGGAGAGCACATCACCTCCTGCATCACGCCGGGGCAGGGGAACACTGCCCAAGGAAGGGCTGGGAGGTCCCGCCCGGACGGGCGTCTGCCTCTGAGGTGGGGAAGAAGCGGGGGTAACTCTGCCCAGACAGAAGGCTGTGTCTGGGGACCATGGGGAGGGGAGTCGTTCAGGCGGAGAGTACAGAACCTGCCTGTGGGGAGCCTGCTGAAGAGGGAACCCACCCAAAGCTGCGAGCAGCGGCAGTCCTGGCGGCGGGGAGCCCAGGGAGGGGATCTCAGTACCTGCCCGGGGATGGGGCGGCCGGCGGCAGCGGGTACTTACCGGCAGCGGGGCGATGCTGCTGCCCGCCTCCCGCGGGAGCCGGCAGCCGGGGCAGCCGCCGAGACAGCCGCCCCGCTCCGCCCCGCTCCGTTCCCCCGCCCCGCTCCCAGCCGGGAGGTGGGAGCTGGGCGCGGTGGCTCCCCGTGGAAACGGTGATTTTTTTTTGCTGCGTCCTTCGTGACACCTAGAAGCTGCATGGGAATGGCAACAGCAGAAATGGTTAAAACTAACCAAAAAGAAAAAAGCAGGCGTTCAACCATATTGGCTTCTCTGTTGCTAAAAGCAAAGGGGTGTTTTGCTCATAAACTGAACCAAAATGCTAAAAAATCCCATACTTTAAGAGGAATCATAGAATCACAGAACACCAGGTTGGAAGGGACCTCAAGGATCATCTGGTCCAACCTTTGATGGCAAAAGCACGGTCCAGACAAGCTGGCCCAGCACCCTGTCCAGCTGAATTTTACAAGTTTCCAATGTCGAGGACTCCACCAAATCACTGGGGCAATTCTTCCAGTGGTTGATATTTCTTGTTAAAAAAAAATTCTTGTCCCTTTTGAATATCCCCAGAAGTAACTTGTACCCATCACCACTCATCTTTTCCATGTAATTCCTCCTAAAAATGGTGTCTCTGTCTTGTTTGTAGCCACACTTTTAAATACTAGAACATAGCAAGAAGGTCTCCCCTCAGAATTCTTTTCTCAGGACTGAACAACCCCACTTCTCTCAGCCTTTTCTCAGGCTTCCCAGTCCTTTGATCAGCTGTTAGCACTAATGTGAGATGTTACCCACCCAGCCCTCTTTGCCTTGCTGAGAAGGCTGAGTCAGGCTCCGTGTGATGGGATGTTGAGTTTTGGAGCAGAGCTGGCCAGGTTGGAAACTGGGCACTGGGTTGTTTAAGGCATGTCCCTCAGTGAGATCTGTCTACATTTTAAGACCCATCTGGATGGGGTGCAGGGTCATCTTATCTGGACCATGTTTTTGCCAAGAAAGGTTGGACCACATGATCCTTGAGGTCTGCTCCAACCTGGCATTCTGTGATTCTGTGAAATTGACTGCTTAGAAAGGACATGTGCTCCTCCCAGCTGCAGGTTTGGACTTGCAGGAGTGACTGGCACCTCTCAGACTCCTTGGGGAGCTGTTTCAGCTTAACAGTATGGCAGAAAATTAACTCAGCAAGATAAAAAAGCTGGTTCTTTGAGAGCTTGTCACACATGAAGCTGGGAGTGTGTAGATCTTGTCCTTAGCTCCTGTGCTGAAACAACCCCTCAAATCACACCCAAATGCAGCAACTCATTTCATATCAGAAATATTGTGGCCAGAAAGACTAGGACAGTGATCATTCCTTTGTCCTTAGCACTGCTGAGGCCACGCGTCAAATACTGTGTTCAGTTTTGGGCACCTCTTTACAAGAAGGACAATGAGGTACTGGAGGCTGTCCAGAGAAGGGCAACAAAGCTGGTGAAGGGTCTAGAGAACAAGTCTTAAGAGGAGCATCTGAGGGAACTGGGTTTGTTCATCCTAAAGAAAAGGAACCTCAGGAAAGAGCTTATTGCTCTCTACAGCTCCCTGAAAGGAGGTGGTATTGAGGGGGGGTTGGTCTCTTCTCCCAAGTAACAAGCAATAGGACAAGAGGAAATGGCCTCAAGTTGCACCAGAGGAGGCTTATATCGGACATTAGGAAATTTTTTTTTCACTTGAAAGGGTTGACAAGGCCTGGAACAGGCTGCCCAAGGAAGTGATTGAGTCACCATCCCTGGAGGTATTTAAAAGATGTGTAGATGGGTTAGGGACAGGGTTTAGTGGTGACTCTGGCAGTGCTGGGTTAATGGTTGAACTTGATAACCTAAACAATTCTATCATTCTATGATTCTAAGTCTTCACAACTTCCCATCCCTGGAAACATTCAAGGCCAGTTTGGATGGTTCTCTCAGCAATCTGATCTAGTTAAAGACATCCCTGCCTGCTGCATGGGGGGCTGGCCGAGATTCCCCACTCAAACCATTCAATGAACCAGACCATTCTATGATTCCCATGGGTGGGAAGTGGCTGTGTGGGACCTGCTGCTGCCCACGCTCCCAGCAGTTGTGCTGCCCTTCTGGCACCCAGGGTTCACTCTGCCTCGCAAAAGCATTGTGACTTTTCTCTCTCCATGGCTTTCCTCATTGTCATGTAATCTAGGCAGGCTGTCAGACTCGAATAATAGAGACAGAATAACAATAAAGGCCTGCAGTTCTTTAAGGGTAATAGGACTGATCTCAAAAAAATGACAAAAAAGATAGATAACAGCAAGAAGACAAGAGTGATTTGGACAAAGTCCTGCAAATACTGTGTCAGCCATTTGTATTAATGTCATCTGTGGTCAGCATCACCTGTCAGCATGTCACAAACCGTCAAAAAACATGGCATGATTTAATATTTATTGGAATTCCTAGGATATTGTGAAACAAGAGTTCTTAGAATATTGTCCTTTGGGTCTTTGGGGTTTTTTTTTACATTATATGTGATGCTGCCTCAAAAGGGAGGAGTGAGGAAAAATGGAATTTAATTGACTTTCTGGTCTTGGCAACAAGAAGAATAATAGGAAATGTACATTCCAGAGTCTTTTGCATATCAAAAGCAGCTTGATCTCAGAATATCTAGACAGCAGTAGAGCTGGGTTCATGCAGACACTGAGGTACAGCCAAAGGTAGAATGCAGAAATCTCCTTAAATTGCCAGTTAAATGGGTGTAGGGTGTTGAATACTCAGAGACTATTTGAGGCTTCATTTACACTTGGTACCCACTTGGAAAGCATTGTTAAAACCCCTGGGAAGTGGGGAAGGATCTCAGACGAATGTGTGATGTTGCCAAGTGGAAGAATAGAAAGAAACAGTTTATTTGGTGGGTTTTAGACATCAAGGCTTTGGCAGCAGGAATACTGCCATGGCACACAAAAACCCCATCACACAAGGAGATGCACAGACAATAACAAATAAAAAAATAAGACCTGTAAGTCACATGGCATTGGGTAAATAAGCCTGTAAGTCATATGGCATTGGGCAAACAGTCCTGCAGAAGCAGCAGGTTTGGATTTGTGTTTTGTCTTCCTTTGTCTTTTGCAGGGGAGCCTGTCCTTATGGTGCAGCCCCTTGTTGAGCACCTTTCTTAGGGCAGCTGCATGAAAGGTAGAAGGAAGAAATGAGCATTTGCTTTCCTGTCTGTCTTGATTTAGCCAGGTGTGAAACTGTACAAACTGTTGTTGATACCATTAAATAACTCTTCAATAACTCTGATGATTGACAGGGTTTCTGAACGGAAGCCACCAAAGACGCTAACCATTGCTTCTCTAAGAGCATGATGGATCCGAGGCAGCTGAGATGTGCTTTCTGTCAGGTTGCATTGGTGTGCTAAGCTTGATTTCTATATAAATGGTGTTAGTCATCAGCTCAAGCAATGAAGTTCCTTTGACACGCGATACCTGCTGTGCTCCTGGATTGCTCTTTTTTAATATTTTCTGTGCTGTTGAGTCTGAGACATTTCTTGTACTTGATGAATTCTAGCTGACAATTTCCCTTTCAATTTTCCCTCATCAGACCCCATATATTTATATTTTCTTTTTCAGGTGGGATTCATCATCCTTCTATCTTGATATATTCACTCCTAAAGTGAACACCGAGGGATTACTCCTATTACTCAACTGTTCTCAGCTGCTTCCCCTTACCCCTCTGACTCCCAAACTGGTCTCACTTTTCTCCAATGGCTGTGTAGGGGACATATGCTCCTCATTTTTCCTGTCTCCACTGTATCTAATCTATATTCTGGAAGTAAATAGTGGTCTTCCACATTTGATTTCCAGTAAAGTTTCTGTTGATACATTCTAACCCTACAAACACCTCCATGTCTTTGTGCATGCCCTAGCTAAACTGTAGCCTGTGTCATTCTGTTGAAAAATCAGGATCCTCCTGGTTTTCAAGGAAATTAGAAACCCCAGAAACATTCCTACTGAAATGCATGAACATTACCAGAGCATGGAATAGCATTTATCAGACATTTGTTATCAAAACACCCATTAATTCAAGGCAGGAGGATGGATATATAGTTACAGGTTAGAAAGAATATAAGAAATTCTAGAAAGAACTCTAGAAAATTAATTCTAGAAATAATAAAATCCTCTAAATTTAAACTGGCTCAAGGCAGCAGGTGTTTGTAAGCATCAGAACATTTTTATGGAATTGCTCAATGATTTTGATCTTATGGGGCACTGTTAGGACAGTAGATACATGCCACTTGGAGAGGAAAAAGAACAATCCTAATTTGAAAACTTCCAAAACTAAACTCTAAAATGTGGTAGAAGTCTCCCATCCAAGCGCTGATCCACTTCAGTCCTTCTTGCTGTTGATGATGCAAATGTAACCTCTGACCAGGACAAAAACAAGGGCAGTTTTGTGGGGGGCATCTCCTGAAATACAGACTGTGTGACTCATGTTGAGAGGACAGTGTACCCTTGGTAGCTGCTTGTTCATGAAAATGAGTTTCAAAATCCCTATTCTGTTATTCTACATGGGTTTTGCATTGGTATAAATAAGCAAAGTGTGGTTTCCAGAAAAACCTGAGGTCACTTTCCCCATGCTTCTCACAATTCCTGAACTGCTAAGCTGGAGGTACTGAACCAATTTAGTTAATTAATATATGGAGTTATGTGTCCAAATTCTGCTCAGTTATGGATTTTCCCTTGAGCTACTGAAAAGTTTGAAGTTTATAAACTGCAAAAGCGTGTTCGGAAAATGTCATAGCCCTGCCCATGACTTGCAATGGTGACAGTTCCCGAATGCTCTCCTACTTTAATGTTTGAATTGTTTGCTGTGTCTTCAGCTCAGCCACACTCAAGTATTACTCAACAAGGAATGAGCAACCTCAGCTGAATCTTCATTACGCCTTGAGGCTACCTGGGGCATTTTATCCTGTAGATCTGATGCTGCCAGGTCACAGTCCTTTCACACTGGCTGATAATCCAACAGCCATAGTTATGCCTGAGATATCCTATAATTCATGTAGAGGTATCTAAGGCTGACAGGAAAATGTCTTTGAGCTTACATGAAAGCAATCATGGTTTTTACAGTAGGACCAGCTATTACATATCAGGAGACTTTCTGGGAACTTTGGTTAGCTTGCACTGAAGTGTGCATGCATCTGCAATATATTCTAATGAAATTGCTTGCTCACATCTCTGAAGTGGCTTGTTTATCTCTTTGTAGCTACTGGGCAGATACCTTGTAATTGTGTGGGAGATTTCTCCAGAAATTTGATGGTACTTCTAAGCAAAATGGTTTTGCCTGTAAAAGGGCATGTCCTAGTTATCAGATGGTCAGTTTTTCAACATGGGCATACTCCTTTCCCTTGTTTACACCACTGCACTTTCACCTGAGGATCACCATGTTTTGCAAACATAAGCCCATTGTCAAGGAGAAGCCTTGGTATTTGTGTCCTTATGTTAATGAGGAATAACCCAAAACCTGGTGAGTAAGACCAACATTCCCCAAAGTGCTCTCTAATTATGGACACCTCCATTCCTAGGCGTCCAGATTGGGATACCTTGGCTGGGTTTACAGCAAGGTTGTGTAACTAAGTCTTGTGTGTGCTTTGAGTTCCCAAAGACCTTCAGAATATTCAAGTCCAAGAAGTATGAATGAAGACGCTCAAACTGAGTCATCAGAAATGAGTGGACATTTTTGTAAACCTCCGTTGCTTGCCAAAAACTGCATAATTATTCAGTGTCATGGTCTGAAACAAAACCCCTGAGTTCTGTGTGTTAACAGACCACATCTGATGTGAGGGAGAAAAGTATAAAGCTAGTTAGCAATTCCACTGAGTAGACATTAGAGATCTGTTGCAGAGACCACTAAAAGGAGTTGCAAAAGCTTTCATTGACATTGGAAGAAAAGACCATCAGCGGGGACAGTGATACACAAAACAGTGCCCTGAGAGGGAGGAGAGCACTAAACATCCACAGACAAAGCCACCAAAGGAAAACAGAGTATATCCTACACACTCTATGAGGACACAGTACCTATTTGAATAGCTGCCATATTTTTACATGCTTCCAACACTTTTATTTCATGGCTCTATTATGTATTTTGAGCAACAGCGCTGAAACTGCTTTAGAATGGGGGGGGGGGGGGGGAACCTAAAAAAACCTTTTTATTAAACCACTTTGCGGGGTTAAAAAAAATTACCA